>QANT01001506.1:0-29819 GCA_003254885.1 Purshia tridentata | reverse complement strand
TGTAATTGTATTTCTAAAATTTAATTTCAATTTTAGTGTAACTGTATTTTTGGAATACAGTGTAACTGTTTGTTCAGTGTAACTGTATTTTTGGACGCCCGTCAGTCCGTGTCAGCTCACGTGTTAGTTTGTATCAGAGCACGTCAAAGTGTATCAAAAAGGCAAAAAAAATATTATAAATTTTTAAGAATTTTGAGAGAGTTCCTAGATGAATGAGAGCTTAAGAAAAATTTATCGGTAGCTAGGAAGTTTAAAAAAAGTTACCCTTCGTTTTCTCCAAGTGGGTATTTTGTAATCAGCAATAACAAGTTGACAGCAAGCAAGCCAGACTGACCCAAAGATGTAATCAGATGCTCCATCAATAATTAAGATGGTTTGTGCATGTTAAGCAATTCAACAACTAAAACAATAGCAAGCTACAAAATACCATCAACAGGAAAAATAAAACAGAGCAAGAGCAGGTAAACCAAACCAATGCACCATAAGTGTGACCACATCAAGCACACAAATTTATTATATATTCAAACACAAAGTTGCTGAATAGTAAAGTAATTTGTAATACTCACAGATACCCATATCCTGATCCTTCATTACAGTAACTCAAAATACTTAATTAAATAAGCTTCATCATCTGAGACCCATTAATCCCCTTGTTGAATAGCCTTCTTAGCAGCCTCAAGATCCTCATCAAAGAACATGTCCCAATGGCCATCCCACTTGATAAAAAACTCAGTATCTTGATGGTACTTCACTCTGTGCACATCCCCAGCTGGAGTAAACAAGTAATCCCCAACACTCAGATCGTACCTCTCTTTCTTGCTCAAATTCCACACACTCTTCTTCCCCTCCAACACCACCAAGTCGTGACCAAACGTGTGGTGATGCGCAGGCTCAACACTCCCAGCCTTAAACCTCACTATTGCTGATGTAGGACTCTCTCTCACTATCTTCATCGACCCACCTGGAATCATATCTATGGGATTCAATTCCCGCTTCTTCACCAAACAACAGATAGCACAAGAGTCCGAAGCTTGGTTCTCTCCAGCTCCTCCTAATCCAATCTTGGGCATTTCGTCCAGCGACTTGTCGAGAAAGGACTCGATCTCTTCGGGCCAGGGCTTGGAATCCGACGCTGGACACGGCGCTTTGACCGGAGTCTTCAGCCACGTGTCGAGGATCTCAATCGCGGATTCCGGCGCCGTCGACATGCCGGAGACGGCGAGGACGTTGGAGTTGTTGATGGACCGAGCGTTGAGGGCGTCGGAGGGGGAGAGACACGTGGCGGCGGAGACGCCGGGGAACTTGTTGGCAAAGATGGCGACGCCGACGCCGGTACCACAGGCGACGAGGCCACGTGTCTCGACACCGTTATCGGCGGAAGAGGAGACGCGGCGGCCGACCTCGGCGGCGATGGAGTAGTAGGAGGAGGTTCCGAGGTCTTCGACGTTGATGTTGAGAGATCGGAGGTGGGAGACGAGGTCGTCTTTCAGAGAACAACCGAAGGAATCGGCGCCTGCGATGATTCTGAGTGGGCGTGTGTTGCTTTTGGCTTCGGCCATTGTTTCTTCTCCGAGTCAAAGGCTGGTTGTGTGTTTGCAAGTGTTTCAGAGAGTGATCAGTACGAGTGTGGAATAAAATAAAGATGAATCTGGACCTTTCTTTGTCCAGGACCAGCCAACGAATTTAGATGCCTTCTAATTACTTAGATCCATTACGAAAATCCCCTCAAACTATATGAAGTTTTTCAAGTTAGTCCACCATCTTTCAAATTTTTCAGATTAGTATCTAATTTTATAAAAAGCTTACAAATGAGGGCCCCATCTTTGCCACATATGCATTTAATAGTTAGACTAACGATCAAACTAATTATCCGTTTAGGTATTAATTTGAAAGTCTTAATAGATTGTAAACTGACTTGAAATACTCCACATGGTTTGACCCTTGAGGGGGATTTTTGTATTTGATTATAATTATTTTTTCTTATATTTGAATCTAAATTAAATACTTTAATTCTACAATTTCGTTTTTTTGGCCAAAAAATTCTACAATTTCGTTAATAGCACAAACTGACTCCGTTAATAGCACAGACTTCTTTTATTAGCCCAGGCGCAGACCAAAAAGGATGCGCACCTCTCTCTAAGTGTATAACTGTGACAAACAGACTGGGTGAATGTAACGGCCGCCAAAAACGATGGCGGGAGTGTGTGGCTCTGTAAGTGTACGGATTCCTCTACTACATCCCACGGTAACATACATAAAATTCAGATTTTCAATTCCCTTCAATCTCTGACCCTTGATGTTTTTGTGTTGATTTCATCCATTTATAATCACCGTTCGTTTGCCAGGCAATCCATGGCGTCCGATGCTGCTCAACCGCACCGGATAACAACAACAATCAGAGGAGACAAACCCCTCAGATTTTGAAAATTGCAGTGACCGGAGTCACTGAGTTTCTCAGGCTTCTCTCTTCCTTCAACAAAACAACCGGGTACTTTTCCCATTTTAACCCTCGCTTCATTTTCTGTTTTACTCCCTTGAAAATGTACAGAAGTTTAAGCTTTCAATATTTCTTTATCGTTTGTGAAAGTGTGTAAAACTGTGAAAAGTATAAATTTTTATAGTCAAACAATTTCTTTGAATTAACTCTGTATGAACCCAATGGTGCAATTTAAATCATTGTTTGGTATTTTGTTTTTATAACTATCCTAAATTGTACAATCTACTTATCAAGGACTTTTTTTTTTATCAATTTTAGATTACCACAATGTGTGACATATACTATGTCCTTGGGCACAGTCAAATTTTTTCAAGACGCGAATTGTTCAGCTTGCCATAATTTAGTTTTATGAATATGTTGCAGATTGGATAGAGTGAGTGGCAAAGAGAGAGATGAGTTTTCAGTTTCAGGCATTGATGATGTTGTAATGATTCTCAAATCTGATTACAAGAATGCGTATTTCGTAACAGGTTCCTTGTTGCATATGTAACTCTATGTTTAAGTTCCAGTATAAAATGAATCGATTAATGGTTAAGATGCTGATTTTCTAATCTATGTGATGATTCTAAGTTATACTTTCCGTTGGAAATAGGAATTTTCACTTCTTCAATCTATGCTGAAGACTGTATCTTTGAAGATCCAACTATTAGTTTTCAAGGTAATAAAATCATGGTGATTTTATAATTATTAGCATATTTTTGGCGCTTTTTTCTTTTTTGTTGTTTATGCATGCATCTTTGGCTGTCCAGGTAAGGAGTTGTATTCCCGCAACTTGAAATTGCTTGTTCCTTTCTTTGACTCTCCGTCAATTGGATTAGAAAAGATCGAGAAGGTAGTCATCACTCAGTAGTCTGTAATTTGCTTTCAGTACTATAATTGAAGATATATCATAGCCACATTAAGCATGTCAACTCTTTGTTAATATACAACATGATGTAAGACATTCTGCTTTATTTGAAGCCAATTTGGAAGTAGTCTCCACAAGACGGATTCTGAGCTGATTACATACTAATTCTTTTGACTGGGAGTTGGTGATTCAACTTTTTTTATAGGGACGTATTAGATTCTAATTCTGAGCTGATTCTGGAAAATGGGATGGAGATTCTGTTTCTCTGTGGATGAATAATTAATTTCTGGTTGTGATCTTGGCAGAAATTGTTGCATTGTAGGCTATTAATCTTTCTTGGAATGTCTGGCTTGGGTTCTTCCTCACTTAAAAGTTTCCTTGTGATGACTAATGACTTTTTTCATAGTCAAGAAGTTCACTAGGATCAGTAATGACTGATAAGTTGGATAGGGTCAGAAATGATTTGATAATATGACTATATGCAGGTTATCAATTCTGAGGCAAATTTTGTGCAAGCAACATGGAAACTAAGGTGCTTAACTTGGTCTTTCTGTTTTTCTAATTCACAGGCCCTAAAGCATACCACTGATTTGGTTTGATAGGTTTGACTGTATTAATATGTATATACATAGATATGGGTTGACTGCTTCCTGGACTGCAGGACCTACCTGAAGCTTCCATGGAGACCTTTCATTTGCATTGATGGAAGTACAGTCTATGACTTGAATGATAAGTTTAAAGTGAGAATAAAAGCGCTCTCATATGCTGCAATGTGGATATTGGTACTTCATGTATGGTGTTTTTTCCAGTTATTAATGGTTTTTGCCATTATTGGTTTAACAGGTTGTACGACATGCTGAGAGTTGGAATGTTTCTGCAATTGAAGCAATTGGCCAGTTATTCACACCTACTTTTGGAACATCCAATGACTGAATGTGATTAATCTTGGAAATCTGAACGAGCTTCAGGTACATAAAGTTAGCGTTAATAGGAAGAATTGCCACTGAAAATGCATTATGTTTATTTCATGTGTACTATTTATATCGTTTTCGGTAATTCAATGGCAAGACACCAACATTATTTGAAGTCCTATATCTCAGCAAATGTTAATAGTCTCAATACTAGATCTTACTTTCAGTGGCTGCATTGTCTTTGACTTGTTTTCCACTACCATGTTTTGTATCTGTAGTAGATGCAGACAATGTGCTGTGAGAAAACCATGCTTCCGCTATCATAACACTTACCAAGAAACATTGCTTCTTATTAACTATCTATTTGTTTCCTAAGCAGAAAAGTGAAATATCAATTTTTTTAGTAGTTATGATTACAATGGGGGAGAAGCATATGTTTGCAATGATGTTAGGGAACATAGTCATCAAACAAACTACAGGGACAGTAAAGTGGTAATGAGAGCTCCTCATGGTGTGCCGCAGAAAGTCCAAGCTTTTACTTAAAAAGGGCATTAAAATTTAAAAGGCTACTAGATGGGAATCAGATCTTTCAAAATATACGTACGCGTGAGCATGAGGTGATAGTTTATTAGAGAATCCAAGGTGGTGGCAGTGGCTTTAACAGTAAACAGTGTATGCACTTGTTGCATATACTGGAGTAAAACTTACACGTCACACTTTTGTTCATGTTTCTCTTGTTATGTGTTGGGTCACATCTTGAAAGAGATAAAGGGTGTATAGTGTATACACCCATGACTTTGAAATTTCTTTCCATATGCTGGTATGTATACACAATGGAAAATCACAAGAAATTTACAACATTAAAGGATTATTTAATTTCAAAGATTTCCTCACATTTAAATTAATAAATAAACTACCAGATCATAATGCATCCATTGTTAATACTACTCAGTCCCTCCTCCAAGCATACAGCAACAAAGAAAACCCCCCATTACTACCACATGACCTAGTAGATGAAGAACATGAACTCCTTCCCCCATCACTGCTTTCCTCTGCCCATTGCAACACACTCGAGCACGAAGGTGATGGAGACAACGAGACCATCGATGGCATCGAAGATGTTGACAAGCTCTTCCTCATCAACCTCTTCTCAGGACCTACCATTTCTGGCCACACCCCACCATCACCAACTTGGAAAACAAATACGCCATGCCCATTTCCATTAGTACCACTCTTATTATTATTAACCCAATTGAACACATCCCAATAAAATTCGAATTCTACTCCACCAACGAAAATTCTCTCATTGCCTCTAAATTTCCAAGCCAACCTTTTGACTATCAGGCTTGTTACTCCATCCACTTTTACTTTGAGTGTACCCTCACTACACTCTATGCCGATTTCATGTTTGGACCCCAAGAACTGAGCTCGGGATACATAATTCCTGCGCCCAAACACATGTTCCCGCCTTGACAATAGGGTCGGTTTGCCGAGTTGGTGAGTCACAACTAACCCTGATCGCCGAGTCAACTCGTCCAGAAGATCTCCAAGAAAGAATTGAAGTTTTCCATTGCAAAAAATGGCAATGTAGAAGCAAGACTCGGGCTCAGCCGAGTTGGGAGTGAAGCCAGCCCGAGTGAAGTCCCAGTAAAGCTTGATTCTCTGGAAATGGTGGTGGGTGAGGTAGATGGATTTGGAACCTGGTCTGGTTCTAAAGAATGAGAAGGTTGATGGGTTGAGAGAGATGGTGATGGAAAAAGAGTCCGGGGCATGTATGGTTAGGGAATGAGAGAAGAGGGTTTTGGACCAAGTGAGAGTGAGATATGTGGGTGAGTTGCAAAGCTGAGTTTGGTATATGCAGGTGATGAGGTTTTGGGGCACTTGAGAGCTGCTGCTTGAGAGTACTGTGTTGGGGTGGCTGAAACATGCTGGGATCATGGTGTCCAATTTTGGTGCTTGTTTTAGTACTCAAACCATGCTGTGGTTTATATGAGTTGCTGTGGAAGATTGTTGAGAGAGAGAGAGAGAGAGAGAGATTGATGGGTCGTTTGGGATTTGAGGTAGGGTTTGCTACCTGCTTAGGTAGTAGTGGTATAAGAAGGGGTGTGGAGGTGTGGCAAAAGGTGTGCTTGTGCTTTGAATATAGCTTGAATGATGAAAATTACAAGACTCCCATCATCACAATCATCAGCACCATTAGCTATGCCTTACACGTACAGTTCATTCATGTTATATCCTCCTTAATTTGCGCCTTTGACATCTCTCTCTCTCTCATGAGCTGGGTTGCACTTGGTGGGGATTCTGGGTCACACAGTTACAACTTGCAAGTGACTTTGGGTTTTATTTTATTTCACCTTTAAAATAAACAAGGGTAAGTTAAGTCCATTTTTTATTATTAATTCTTGCTTTTGCCATCTCAAAAGGAGTTTGGAAGATGGGGCCTTGGGAAAAGGAGAGACCCAACTAACCACTTTTGTATGGTAGCTTTCAGCCTTCAGTACTCAGATGATCATCACCCATCACTCATCTCATCCAGTGGATCTATTTCAATTCATTGTTCCATTGTTACTACTTGTTTGATAAATAATACTATTCTGCAGGAATCATGTTATACATACAAAGCATAGGGCATTTAGATTGACCATGTATTACAAAACACAGGAAAATGCAGAACTACCCAAAAGTCTTTTGGCTGTGATTTTCAACAACTAATCTAGCTTTTTGATTGCTGATCGATAAAGTGTGTAATTTATCTATTGGGCTAATAAGTTTCTCAAGGTCTTGGGTTGCATGCTGTTTGGCACATTCCCAGCAAATCCCTGGTTCCTAGCCAAGATTGATAAGTCATTCTTCTTTTTCACTTTTTGGGTTGCATGGCTGTCATTTTTTGGTCCTCTTCCAACTTCCAAGATTTCTAGTGTAACTACAACCCATACATGCATCCAACTCCTCAAAACCAGAAACATCAATACTACCTCATTCTATAAAAAATTAAGTACTATCTAAAACAATTACAGGTGTTATGATACCTTACCTCATAAACTGCAGGCCCTCATAATGGCATGTTCTAGTGCGACTTAAAAGCACCTTATTTATGTACTGTGCGACTTAAAAGCACCTTATTTATGTACTAAATATAGGGGTAGCATTACATATCTGATATGATCAGAACTATATGAAACTTAATTAACTTATGTATGGACACTTATATCAATGACCATTGGGTATAACATCATTTTCTCTGCTTTCTTGAAAAAAGTCCTAAATTCAACTTTCATAAATGTAAATCCCACGCCTATTTGCGGATTGGCACAATATTACTGTGCTCTAGGTTTGTTGAGGGCGTTTATCAACACTAAAAAGATTTCTAAGAGTTTAGAAAACAACCTCAAAGAAATAATATTTGATCCACAATTTCCTTTTTAACAGGGTTAAATTCTTTAAATACATAAATCTGAATTTGGAATACAACAATGGGTAAAGGGTTCAAGGGCCAATAAATAACGAAATAAAGTAAATTTAAGATCAAACAAGATTCAAGAATTAAAAAAAAAGTGTAAATTAAAGAACACAATCCAGGCAAATATTTTGAAGAAGCCCAAAATAATAGTATATCAATACCACATGCAAAACAAATATACATCCCGGAATTTCAAACTAAAATACAAATGAATCGTTGCCTAATATTGATTATTTCAAGCATGAAAATCAATATTTACAATAAAATAAATATTGATGATCTACTTTGTAGGCAGTTCATGTTCAACAGCCATCATAAGAAGGCTGCCAGGTTCAAGAGCCACTAGAACTGGGGTACCCCCAATTCCTGTGGCCATAGCAAGCATACTCTCCTTCAAAAGTGACTTAAACTCCTCACCATCAATCACACCATTTTTATCTGCATCAAATTTATCAAACACTACATCATGAAGAACCTTCAATTCTTCTTTTGGCTGTGACAAGTACCCAATATCCGGCAAAAGCTTACCGAACCCTGCACGAAGCTCTTCCCGCGATAACTTTCCTTTTTTTTTCGTATCCAGCTCACCAAAACATAGCTTGCTGCAATTCTCAAACGACTTTGTGTCCTCGATGAATTTTATCAGCGTCGTCTCATTCACGGCAGCAATGTACATTTTGAAATTTCAATGGAAACTATTAATGTTGTTTCTAATTTTATTTGATCAATTGATCGACTTGACTTCGCTTAATTATATAGATCTCGTTAATGGTTAGCCCCTAAATTTAGGGGTTCCCCGTACGTGGTTGATGAGCCTTTAATGGAGGCATGTGATACTTGGAGTGGTTGGAATTGGAGTCTCATTTCTTGTTCAAATTCATATTCTTAATATTAAACGACACGTCGTCAAATGGTTTGAATTGGGTCTTGAATATGTTTCTGGGCTCAACAATTGGGTTTGGGTTCTCATCTTCGCATCAGTTCCAAACAGGCCTTGACTTGACCCAAGTACATTCTAAATCTCATGGCCCAAAAAGACTAGATACTTCATCAAGTTTATACATGTCAATAGTCAAATATTTGCATTGCATGGTTGGTTCCTAAATGCTAGGTCTCATCAGAATATTGAGAATCAAGTACATAGCATAGGATCCCACTTGTTACACTTGTACATATGTGTGCATGTGGGCTGTTTTATATACGTGTACCCTAATCCCCAAACATCACACATGCAAGCTCAATTAACACACCTAATTCAAATTATCCAAACCAATTAATTTGGAACATATATCACTCAAAAACCATATATCGTATGCATTTTAAAAATTTTTCTTTATATTATTATATGTATTAATTCGTCTTGGTTGTCCAATCATTGGTAGTAATATAGTGTGCCCTAGCCACCATTTCATTAAATCTAATGGCTGTTAACATTGCCAGAGCAGATGATCTGTGGGCATTTTAGTTTCGAACAGCGAGACATGTTAATTTGGTGCCAATAATTAGAAAAATACTAAAACAATAGCATCATATTAAAAATGTATGCACAAAAAAAAAACGAACATAAGTAAGCAGTTTTATGATTGTTACTGAGAGAAAGTCGTTTTAATGTGATGCTGATCAGCAATGTTGTCGCTTGGAGGCTACTAGAGTTAAAAGCATATTAATTTAGGTTATGAGTATGACTGATTTCGATCATTATCATAGAAAATAAAATAAAATATTCTTAAAAAATTAAAATTATTTAGAGATTAATATGTATTTATATCTACATTTATATGAAACACAATGTTCAAATCCCTATAAAGTTTTATTAGACCCCAATCTAAATTTCTTGACATTGGGGCAATCAATCTCAAGCACTTGTTTTACAATAAAAAAACGAATAAAAAAAATCCCAAGTACTTGTTTGGTTTTGGATTAAGCCTTGCAGTCACACTTTTGTATATTTTTGACCCTTTATGTGTACGGCATTCATGGATTCAACATCAACTCGTCAAACAAGGAATATTGAAATGTGGGGAGTACCTTTCCATGAATTATGTTCATCATATTCCTTTTTTATTACTAATAAAACAGAAAAGTCATGCACAGCAGCACATCACGTAATTAAAAAAGAGTATTAATTACATCAATTTATATAAAGAAAAGAAATTTCTCCCAAATGTAGATTACTCCGAATATTAAAATAACTTATAATACTTCAAAAAGATTCAGAGAATCGATCGCATCAAGCTAGGTTTTACTTATACATCAAAAGAGAAAAATAATTAGTGGTCGCGCTAATTATTTGATTAAGAGCTCAAACATGTTTAAAAGGAATGGCTACAGACTTGGCCCTAGATGCACCCCAAGAAATATTATCATATATTTTGAAGAAGTACGTAGTGTAAGTGAATTAATGGAGCAGACAAAGTATCTGAATACATGCAGTGATACTTCATTCATTAGTACATGGTGTTTTACAAAGAGATACTGTAACCTAACTCCCATCCCAACCTCACTATGTGCCCAATTAATAAAATCCTTAGTTCAATTTGTTGGATCTTTAGGAGCACATATATGGTCCTCGTATTAATTATTTCTAGAAAATATATGTTGAATTTTTATCATTTTTCAAGCATGCAATAAATTAGCCTAATTAAGTTATATATATAGGCTTATTGAGTCATAGCTATGTAATCATAATTTTTGTTCAAAACCGCGTTAGGAATATATCTCAATTAAACAACTTTATATATATTTTGAGAGGTTTGAGTTTTTATGGCTTAAACAACTTATTTTACATCTTAGCACATACATACATGGACCATGTAACATGCTACAATTTTTTCCATGCATGGAAGAAGTAATGATGCTCAGTAGACATAAAGCTATGTACATTTTAATTTCCTCTATCATCTATCACACTTTTCTTTTCAATTTTTAAGCCAGACAAACCCAGTGTAGTTTTGTTGGAATTCAAAACTAATAGCCATTACCTTTTATTGCTTATTTTTCTCAATGCATAATGCATTAGTTGGAACTTCTTTTTCTTGATATATGGGTTCATCCGGAATTTCATTATGATTTTATTTTCAAAGATTAATTATTAAACACAAATTAACGTTTCTTTGGGCACTGTCTATAGGGGACCAAAACCCAAAACCCAAATAACAAAAAATACTCCACAATCCTAGCTTTAGATCATCTAGAGACTCAAAGACTAAACCCATAAGCAGCAAGACCATTCTTCTCTCTGAATATGTGTTGAAGATCAATACACCCCACTTTGTAGAATTACAACTTTCTTTTTCACTTGGGAAGGAGTAAGTCCAACTTAAACTTAACCTCCTCCGCTAGAAAATGAAAGCTTCTAATCAAGGCTTAAGAAGGGCTAAACATAAATTTGCAATGCACCTTCTAATTAATCTATGCATTTCAAAATTGGGTGGGACAAGTCAGAACTCACCAAATTGAAAACTCCTCTTCTAACAACTCATGTGCCCTCTTTGGATACCCATGAGAGTAGTCAATTTCTTTGAGCATCTAAAATTACCCAAATATCCTTGGAAGTTAAAATCATCAATATGTGGTTGTAATAGCCATTTTGGTAATTCACTCTAAATAATGCATTTTAATTGATATCCTCCAAGTCTCGAGGAAGAAAGCCAATCAACAACGCCAATAGATAAATAAATAAAACCAACTGCCACTTGGAAAAGATTATTACAACACAACAGCATATGCAGCTTAACTATATATGCATGTCTGACAGAATCACATGAACATGACATGAGTCTACAATCCAAGCCATGTACATTGTCTTTTCTATTGTTCTTACATATATTATACATCTTCTTCTTCTTTTTTTTATCCTTTCCTTTATATATGAATATGGGGTTCGTCAGTCCAAATTAAAACAAAATCTTTGCCAATTTGGAGAGCTTAATTGGGATTGGGAAATGCATTAGCTCTTCATTTTTCTACATTGCTTCTGTTATATATTCTTTTATTTTTTGGGGGTCAGAGGAGAGGCTTATTTTTTGTGTATATATTACAATTTATCCTTTCACGTTTGCGATCTCCGACATTGTTTGACTCGCATTTTGATGTTTATTATCATTTTATCTTTTTAATAATGGTTTAATTGTTTTCATCATCTAGAATGATGAAGATCATCTTCTTCGGTAGCTATTGAAAAAAGAAATCAATAACTGTTGCAGATTTTACAGATTGAAGCAACATCTCAAATCTTGATGTCACCTACTAAAGACTTTTACTTGTAGTAATTTAGTAAATGCATCCCGGTCAAATATACCTCCCCAATCAGCTCCCCCTAAAGCATGTATTAGGATGCAATACAGCTACAATTATTAAATTTGTTTACTAAATAATATGTCACCACACGTATTACATCTTATCTATTAGTAATAATGAGAATTTAGAATACATATTTGAATGAAACATGTCTAGCTAAAATGTCAAAAGAAATAAATTTTAGATTGAGATTTTATTATCTAATTCACAATAACATAGAATGAATGACAAATATATATTTGTATGAAGATCAAATTTAAAAAGTGATAAATTTTAAATTGATATTTATCAACTATAAACTTAAACATATCGAATCCATTAATAATAAATAAAATTCAAAATGACACGTCTTGAACTCCTCAACGAGTAACAAAGCAAAATTAGTAAATAAAATTACCCAAGTATACTAGTATAAAATGTAGAAAAGTGAAAAAAACTCAAAGATTCCCAAGTATTAATAGTTTCTTTCAAAAAGATTTGGCAATAATTTTTATATTAGTTTTTGACAGAAAGATGGCTCATCATTTCAATTCATTCAACTACTCGTGTGTTTTGAAATAAAATAAGAGATAAATTGATCTAGTTAATATTCCAGTGGAGTGTCTCTGTGTATGACAGAGAGAAGAGGATGAGAAGCATGGTCCATGTTTGAGTTGAGAAGCATGCATCAAACTCAAGTCTCAAGTGGGACCATTTTTCTTTGTTTGTGTCTTTGATCGGTTACTTTTACACACATTTGCATGTCTACCCTCTTCTGCTACAATTAAAACTATCGATTTTCGACGACCCGCCACCTTCTTCCGTTATTTTTTTTTTGGTACTGAGGCAGGCCTTAAGCCCAAGAAACGGAAAGACTACACAGGAATAGCCCTTGCCACAGCCACACCAGCAGCATCAGAGACAAGGAACTCTAGAACAGCAGAGGGGGGGGAATCAAAAACATGTAATCCCAAAGAAAACTCCAAACTGATATGCGCAAGAGAATCAGCAGCTTGATTTTGCTCCCTGTAGATGTGAGTTAAAGAGCACTCCCAACCACGACCAACAACATCACAGCAAGCCATTACCAGACTATAAAGAGGATGGGTATTTTCAATCGGGTTCAGGATAAGGCCAATGGCATTCAGAGAGTCACTCTCAAGAACCACTCGCCTGAACCCACACTCCCAAGCTAACAAGAGCCCTTTGAGAATCCCCCATAGCTCACCTTCAAGAATACTGCCAGTACCTAGCTTTAACGCAAACCCTTTGATCCAAAGACCAGCAGCATTACGAATCAGACCACCAGCTCCCAAGCAACTAGGATTTCCCATAGAACTACCATCTGTATTAACCTTGATCCATCCATCAGTCGGCGGATGCCAATGAAGAGAAACCAAGTGCCTATCAGGCTTAGAGTTATTACAAAAATTGGCATTAAACCAATCCAACGCATACCTCAAGATAGTATTTTGGGGCATAGGGGGAATAGAGAAACCATCCCTAAAAACACAATTGCAGCGCCATTTCCAAATAAACCACAAAGTCAACGAGAACAGAAGACTCCAAGGAAGATTGGAAGAGGTACAAAGCTTAGATGTCAAGTTCGAGACCATCCAGGTCCGAAAGTCATTAGAGAAAGTACCAATAGCAGCACCACCAATTCTACTAGCATTCCAAATAGATAGGGAGTACCTGCATCCCCTGAATAAATGGTCTAAGGACTCAGCATCAGTCAGGCATCTAGGACAAGCAGAGGTAGAAGAGAGCTTGCGGTTGTGTCTCTGAACATTAGTTAAAAGCTTCCCATGCCCAATTGACCAAATAAAAGTCTTAATTTTGGGGGGGAGCCTAAGCTTCCAGATAAACTTCCAGGCCCAGTCCTCACAAATATCCTCAAAAGTAGACAAATAAGCAGTTTTGACTGAAAAATCACCATTAGCAGTTAAACCCCATATACATTTGTCAGGAATATCACTAGAGAAACCAGTATGAATGCAGAAAATGCGTTCAACAATATTAGCAGGCAAACAGAAAGATAGCCACTCAACATTCCACCCATCTACAGTGAGGAAGTCACTAACAGACCAGTCCAACAAATCATCATCAAGGGGAAATAAAGCAAATTTTTCAAGAGGGCCACAACCTAACCAATTATCTTTCCAAAATAAGATCTTATCACCAATACCTACCCTCCACTTAACACATTTTGGGAGAATTTTAGCACCAAATAAAATACTTCGCCAAGTGCTTGAGCACCTAGGAAAGGACAAATCAGGAGCAGTAAGAATATCGCAATGCTTAAGATACTTAGCCCTAAAAACTTGGGCCCAAACACCATTATCATTCTGGAGAAGCTTCCAACCAGTTTTAGCAAGAAGAGCCTGGTTCATAGAATGAGACTTTTTCAGACCAAGACCACCAAGAGTTTTAGGTCTACAAACCAAATCCCAATTAACCAGGTGGATTTTGGTTTTATCTCCAGAGTACCCCCATAGAAAATCCCTATTAATCTTATCCAACTTATTACAAGTTGAAATAGGGAGCTCAACTGTCTGCATAGAATAAATTGGGATAGCAGAGGCTACTGACTGTAGGTAGGTAATTCTGCCAGCCATAGAAAGGGTATGACTTTTCCAAGAAGATAATCTTTGAGAAACCTTGTCCACAACAGAGGAGTAAGTATTCCTAGTAATTCTGGAGTGGATTAAAGGGACCCCCAGATAGTTGCCCAAATTATCAGTGAGGGGCGAGCCACAAATGCCAGCAATCTCCGAAGCCAAATTAGAATCAATATTAGGAGAACAAAAAACTTTAGATTTCTCAAAACTGACCTGCTGCCCAGAGGCTTGGCAAAATATATCAATGCACTGCTTCATGATTCGAGCTTGCCCCACAGAGGCTTCCCCAAAAAGGATGAGGTCATCAGCAAAGAAAAGATGAGAGATGGCAGGGCCTTGCCGGGCAATTTTGACAGGCACCCACCTTTTATGGAGAACCACATAGTGAATAATTTGCGCTAGTTTCTCCATACAAAGAACAAAAATATAGGGAGAAAGAGGGTCTCCCTGTCTAATCCCACAAGTAGGCACAAAAGCAGAAGTCAATTCACCATTGAGAATGGCCTTATACTGAACAGTGGTGATACACTGCATGATAAGATCTAACAACTTGCCTCTGATTCCTATATCCCAGAGAACAGAACGAATGAAATCCCAATCAAGTCTATCATAGGCCTTAGAAAGGTCAATTTTCCAAGCAATAAAACCCTTGCGACCTTGGGTAGATTTAAATTTATGGAGGACTTCTTGGGCCACAATTATATTGTCCACAATTTGTCTACCCGGCACAAAACTAACTTGAGTAGGACTAATCACTTTTGCCATAATGGGCCTCAGCTTCTCCACCACCAGCTTAGAAACAACCTTATATAAAGTGTTGCAAAGACTAATTGGCCTGAACTGACTCACTTGAGAGGGATTAGCAACTTTGGGGACTAGAGCAATAAGAGTCTCATTAATACTATTAGGCAAACTCGCAGAAAGAAAACAATTAGAGACAAAATGAATAATGTCAGCCTTGCAAATTTCCCAAAAGGTCTGAAAGAATTTAGTAGGAAACCCATCAGGACCCGGGGCCTTTAAGGGACCAATGGAGAACAAAGCCTGCTTAATAGAATCCTCAGAAATCTCAGAATTAAAATTAGCAAGATCTTCTTGACTTAAGAGAGGGAAAAGGTTAGGCAAAGCCCCATAGTCCCCAACCACCAACTGTTTTGTAAACAAAGATTGAAAATAATCAATAACTGTAACCTGCATAGCAGCTTTATCACTAGTCCAAACACCATTCTTGTCAATCAGACCTTCAAGCTTATTTCTTCTTCTTCTAACAATAGTTGATAGGTGAAAAAACCTGGTATTCTTATCACCCTCCTTTAACCAGGTATTTCTAGATTTTTGGAGCCAAAAAATCTCCTCTTGTTCAAGGATAGACTTATACTCACTAGCCAGCTGGGCTTCAAGATCAGCAAGAAAAGGGACAAATCTGATGCACAGCACTTTTTGAATACCACCAATCCGAGCAAGGATCCTTCTTTTCTTTTTAAACAAACAACCAAACACATCTTTGTTCCAAACATTAAGAGCACCAGAGAGGGAAGAAATTTTCTCAGTCACCTGATCAGCCACCAAATTCCAATGCTCAGAGACAAACTCACAAAAATTGGGGTGAGAGAGCCACATAGCTTGAAAACGAAAAGGCTTAAGATCAGGTCTAGGGATCTGGGAGGACATGAGAGAGATAGAAATGGGGCAATGATCAGACTTAACCCGAGGTAAGTGCTTCACAAACGCCTCAGGAAAAAACTGTCTCCAGGTAATATTGCATAAACCCCTATCAAGTCTTTCCCAGACAGTATCACAGCCAGCAGCCTTTTTGCACCAAGTGAACCTAGGACCAGAGAACCCCAGATCAATCAGCTGATTTCTATTAATCCACTCAACAAACCCACTGCCACGACCAATAGCTCTACCCCCCAACTTCTCAGAGTCATCAACAAGCTCATTAAAATCCCCGGCAACCAACCAGGGAAGGGAGGAGACATCAACAACTCCATCAAGATAATTCCAAAGATTAGTTCTAATACCAGGGCAAGGGTTAGCATATACCGCAGTAAACAACCATGGTTTCTGATTAGTAGTAATCATAGCAGTGATTGATTGACTAGAGTGAGCCACCACCTGCAGGTCCACACTATGAGCATCCCACAGAAGCCAAATGCCACCAGAAAAACCAGAAGCATCAACAATGTGGAAATTGGAAAACCCCAACTTATTAACCACCTTAAGAGCCAAATCGCCACTAAGCCTAGGCTCTAAGATTACAAAAACAGAAGCATGGGACAACGCCACTAAATCTCTTACTTTTCTAGGGAGAGTTTTATCCCCCGCACCTCTTACATTCCAAGTAACAATCATTAGAAACGAGGAAAAAGGAAAGAGCATCAAACAGAAGCACCTAGAGCTCCACATAGTGAAGCAGAAGGACCCCCAGAACCAGCCTTCACTGCAAGGAAGGCCTGCTTCAATGCAAAAGCATCTAGAGAAGATAACTTCTTAATTCCCTGACCCTTTCCAGGAGAATCCATGGTCTCAGCCATCTTAGCATTAACAGCAAGCACCTCCTCAGCCTTATGTTGTAGAGAAAAATTATCAGGGGGTTCAGCACCAATACAACCAAGCGCCTTCAGAGAAGAACCAGCAGACTGCAAATCATTACCAGAATTGAAAGAAAAACCTCCAATATTACTTTCAAGAAAGTCCAAGGATCTCACTTGTAGGCCATTCATCCTAGCAACATCCACTTTAGACTTAGAACTCTTAGACTTAGGAATGCTAGACTTCTTCACACTACTAGCAGCAACAATACTAGAAGGAGAAGAAGTAACTTTAGTATTCTTCTTATTTGAAATATCAATCAAAGCCTTTCTAGGCCGCCCTTTATTTTTCCCTGTCCCAGCAGATCCACTGGCTTGAGCAGGCACACCCTGGACCACACTACCCAAGGAACCTTTGTCTTTGTTAGAACCAATCCCAGAAAGATTACCACCAGAATTGCCTGGGGAGGGACTGCTACAGACAGGGGGAGAACCCCCAATCTTCCTAACTGAACTCCCCTCTGGGTTCCCAAGCCCCTTAGCACCCACATTGGCATTTCCACTAGTCCTCAAAGGCTTCTTACCCATTTTTCGATAGGACACAACTTTCCAAGGACTTTCTGCAGGACTACCATCAACCTCACCAAAAACCTTAGTAGAAGAACTAGCCTTATCAAGAACCATATCTACACCGCATTCAAAATCCTTCTCACCATTAGGAGCTGGAACAGAGTCCCCCGCTTCCATAGTAGAGTCAGGCACAGGGTCATCAACCTTTGACTGAGGGCAAACATTTCTATTATGACCATAACAACCACAATTGAAACAAATGGACTGCAGCCCTTCATACTCCAAGCTGTAACATTCATCCTCAATCTCAATGCAAGACTTCAAAGGCTTAGTCAAATCCAATTCAACACAAACTCGAGCATACTTTGCTCTAGCCTGAGCCACAGTATGCAAATCAACCCTATAGGTGGTACCAATTAAATCACCAATTCGAGTGATAGCCTCAGCATTGAACCACTCTACATGGAGACCAGAGACACGAACCCAAACAGTCGTCCTAACAATCTGCATGTCTACCCTCTTCTGCTACAATTAAAACTACAGACTTATTACATTTGTCACGTACCGTCTTAGGTCTGGGTGGGTTTGCTCTGTTTGCATTCCCTCATGTGGAAAGAGTCACAAAACCTTGCCATTCTCTGTCCCAACATTAAATAGTAAGCATTTATTGTTCACTCCCAAAAGAAAAGAAAAAGAAATGATAATTTTTATCTCCTGAGTCCTGAAACGTTGAGAAAGTAATATTTTACCATTCATCTCTCTCTCTCTCCATTCTCTCTGTTTTTGTATGTGTCAGGATTCAAGAAGAAGCCATTAGGGGAAGAAGCAGCAGCAGCAGCTAATCATAGCAAAGAAGAATTAAGAGAGCCAAAACTGAGATTGGTATTGGTTTACAGAAATGAATGGTCTCTCACATCTTGAACCCGATTACTCTGAGTTTGTTGAAGTCGATCCAACTGGCAGATATGGCAGAGTAACTACACCTCTCTCTCTCTCTCTCTCTCTCTCTCTGTGTGTTTCATCTGCTTGGAGTTTGAGTTTCTTATTTGTGTGTTTTGGCTGCAGTACAATGAAATCCTTGGCAAAGGAGCTTCAAAGACAGTGTATGAATTCAAGCTCTTATATTTCTTCAAATTTTCAAGCAAACCCAGTTCAGATTTCTCAAAGTTTTGAACTAGTTCTGTGTTGGGTCTTTCTGGGAATATTTGCAAATGGGTATTTGATAGATTGTTCATTTGATGAGTGTTTCTGTGTGTTCGATTGGTGCAGTTACAGAGCATTTGATGAGTATGAAGGGATTGAAGTTGCTTGGAATCAGGTCAAGCTTTATGATTTCCTTCAAAGCCCTGAAGATCTTGAGAGGCTCTACTGTGAAATTCATCTCCTAAAGACATTGAAGCACAAAAACATTATGAAGTTTTACACTTCTTGGGTTGATACGGCAAACAGGAACATCAATTTTGTGACTGAAATGTTCACTTCTGGGACTCTTAGGCAGTATGTATTTTGTGAGTTTTTAATAAATATTTATGCTTTTTCCTCCCCTTAAACCATTTCTTAGATTTTTTTAGATTTCTGATAATCCTTTATGGGTTTTCTTGCTTTCTTATTACTGATAGGTACAGGATAAAGCACAAGAGAGTTAACATCAGAGCAGTGAAGCATTGGTGTAGGCAGATCTTGAGTGGGCTTCTGTATCTACATAGCCATGACCCTCCTGTGATCCATAGAGATCTCAAGTGTGACAACATCTTTGTCAATGGGAACCAAGGGGAAGTGAAGATTGGTGATCTTGGATTAGCAGCAATCCTAAGGAAATCACATGCCGCTTGTGTCGGTAAGTTAGACTGATTCATCCAATAAGATTTGGTTCATAAATTACCATATCGAGCATGAAATTTTCTAAGATATGAAATGCCCCTTTTTGAATTTTAATTATTTTCGTTAATTTGTAAAGTTAATTGGAAGAGGTGATTTTTATTTACTTAGAAGTTAATGCCTGTTTAGATTTTTTGTGCCTTTTTTATTAAGTAGGGACACCAGAGTTCATGGCTCCAGAAGTGTATGAAGAGGCATATAATGAGCTAGTTGACATTTATTCATTTGGGATGTGCATTTTGGAAATGGTAACTTTTGAATATCCATATAGTGAATGCACTCATCCTGCTCAGATCTACAAGAAAGTTGTTTCTGTAAGAGGATTCTCTTTCTCATTCTCTCCAGTGTCATGCTTTACTTTCTATAGAAAAAATGTGACAGCTAGATTCCTTTGATATTCTTTATTTCATAGGGGAAAAAACCAGATGCTTTGTACCAAGTAAAAGATCCAGAAGTACGACAGTTCGTTGAGAAGTGCTTGGCAACTGCATCGTTAAGGCTCTCCGCAAGGGAGCTTTTGAATGACCCTTTTCTCCAAATTGATGAATGTGAATATGATTCGAGACCAGTAGATTACGGTAGGCAGCTTGATGAAATGGATCCTCTTATAAGGCAGCCTCTTTTCGAGCTTCATCGAAGCAACAGTTCCTTTAGTAATGGATACTCCAACGGTTATGGTTTTGATGCCCAAAATGAATGGGGGTATCATCCTGTTGAGTTGGAATCAAGTGGAATCGAACTGTTTGAGCACCATGACGATGAACATTCTGAAGATGTTGACATAAGTATTAAAGGGAAGAGAAGAGAAGATGGTGGCATATTTTTGAGACTTCGAATTTCTGATAAAGAAGGTTTGGTTGTCTTTAACCTTTACTTTCTTTCCGAAGTTTATAAATGGATTGTTTAATTGTGGTAATTAAAAGTAGCACTGTAATCCTATTACTTTGCAGGTCGTATCCGGAACATTTATTTCCCGTTTGACATTGAGACAGATACAGCACTGAGTGTGGCAACTGAAATGGTTGCAGAGTTAGATATCACTGATCAGGATGTAACTGGAATAGCAGATATGATTGATGGGGAGATTGCTTTGTTGGTTCCCGAATGGGAGCCAGGGCCAGGAATAGAGGAAACACCCCGCTTTTCAAATCAAAACTTGTGTCACAATTGTGCTTCCAACCACACCTCTAGTGGTTCCTTGATGGAGTTGCTGTCAAATAACCCGGGGGCCAAGAACTTGCAATGTTGTAAACACGGATGCGCTTCAATGCATGGTCGTTTTGAGGAGATAACATACCAAGCCGATGAGTCTGAGCATCATGTGACAGAGGGTGCACCAAATGTGTCAAGCCAATCAAACTACCTTGATTACCAAGAAATTTGGGGACAGCTTGAGAGTCGTGAGCTTAGTTCTGTGGGCTCTGGACAGAGCCATTCCGACGAAGAATATGAAAAAATGGATCAGTTAGTCACAGTTAAGGATGAGCAGGATCTTAAATTGGAAACGAACGTTGCATCTGACGCAAGAAACTCAATCAGAAATTTATCCGGTTCACACTCTTTTTCCATGATCCCTTCAATTTCCTGTGATCACTCAGACAACTCTGAGAATGAAATACAGAAGCAATTTAGATGGCTCAAAGCAAAGCACCAGATAGAGTTGAGGGAAATCAGAGATCAGCAGTTAGGACTTGTCTCAAAATCTTCAAATACTGGAAGTACAGAACAAAAAATAGACAATGGGGTCTTATCATCTTTGGTATCAAACACATTACAAGGAAACAACAATGGCAGACATTTTAGTCCCAAATGCCATGCTCATCTTAATAAGAGCTGCCCCAGTTCGGAAACCCAAAGGGTCCGAAATTGTGAGGCAATGGAGGCTCTGAATGCAAAGGATGTGGCTGCTGCCAAGAGTTTCTACACAGGGGCTTTGCTTCCTCAATCTCTTCGCAGAGCAGTTTCCCTCCCAGTTGATGCTGTTGATGTATAAATTTGCAGGGCACCAAATTTATTCTTTTGTAAGTTCGAGAAACTTACATAGACTGTAAGTATCATCCTGTATGGTTCACCAAGGGCACCCCATCTTCGACTAAGGGATGTGTATTATGAATTTTGAGGGAAAATGCAAGTTTTGAGGCCTATAAGATTCATTCTATTCAAGTCGATCATGTTTTTGTTATGTTTCCCCAAATGGGTTATTGGTAACGATAAGTAAATATGGGACCAACCAAGGCATGTAGCTGAGAAATTCTTCCACATCATCTCACTATCATATCTCATATATTGGTTCTATCATATATCATATTTTTGGTTACGTAATAAGTTATTATGAGAAAGATGTATACATTATCATTATACGCTAAAGATATATGTAAACTTTTAACTCTGTTTTGGGTGCTTTTTGAGTCTTGGTCTTAGATTGAGATCGATGAAAAGTGATGAAGAAATTATGAATTGAATTATTGGTCATGCTTTGGTGGCCAATGAGAGGTTTTATGAGGACTTTTAGCTAAGCTTGCTGTAGGACCTCTGACCCCCTCTCCTATATATCAATTATGGAGTGGGTTTTTCAATGAGGATGAATTGCATGGGCCCACCAGAACAATCATGTTCCATATTGCATGCTGATCTACTTACAGATTCTGATCTGGAACTTGCCCGTATGGCCAAAGATGGTTCCCTTTAATATCTGGGATGGCCCACATACCATATTAATTAACTCGCTTGGCTAGGCTTACTATGACAAAGACACGTAGGATAATCAAAATCACATATAAGCCATCGCTACTAGGCTACTAGACTACATATCTTATCTTGAACTCTTCTTCATGTAGTAGTGGTAAGTGGTTTGCAGGGTCAAAACTCAAACCAGAGACACAGATAACACTTCATTTTCCTTCTTTCTTGGCTTGTAAAAGTGGGTGGCATGGTGGACTCCAACTATTTCTTTTGTTTATTTATATATGTGGCTGTTGAATTGAGACCACGTGATCAACTCAAACATGGTTTTAAAATTGCTACTTTATGGGGAAATCCAGACGAGTATAGATGCGTGAAGTCTTCGATATGGATCACAATTAAGAAACGAGAAGGTTACCTTACCTAATAATGTTGAATGATATTTAATTTATCAAAAAAATTTGGGGAAAAAGAATCAGATAATTTGACTAGATGGCAGTGATCACAATCACAACTTTTAAAATTTAAAGTTTGTAACAAGCAGATAATGGTGGACACAAAATCTGAGCGACTTTTTTGATAATTTGACACCAAATAAAAACCAAATCAATTGTCTGGCCAGATATGGTTAATACTTGATGGTACTTGTTACGTTGTAGTGCTGGACAAGGACCAAAAGATTCAGCCACATGCATGCGACCCATCACCCATTCCTAACAATCAATGCAAAGAAGATTTTTTTAATTTAATTTTATATCATTTTATTTATTTTGGGGCCAGGCAATCAAATACTTGATTATGAAAGCTAATATGTACAAAATGTATTATTCATTAACCTAATAATAATAATGTTATGATGGAAATTGAAACTTGAAGGGTAGAGAGAGAGAGAGAGAGGACTTCTGAATTATTGAAAAGGTTGCATGCTCACCACCTTTCTCACTTAAATAATGCGATGATGATGATGATGATGTGAAGTTGGCATTCTTGTTTATGGGCTAAAAGATCTGCAGAGTTTGCTTTGCTCGACATTTTGTGATTACAAGCACAGTACCCTGCCTGCCTATCCTTTGTCAAGTCGTGAAAAATGGTTTTTTACCACCTTAATTTAATCAGTATTCAACTCCTTTTGAACCACGTAGATATATTCCTTTTACATAACTTTTTGAGAAAGTGTTCATTGAAAGACAGCTATTCCGGTAAGTAAAGAAATTTATGCTTGAAACGTTTCACCCGAACTCTTAATGGATTGCAGACCCACAAAAAGCAATTTGAACCCTCTGGGATAAATTGAACTTAAGAGGAAAAATTCGACTTGAATACAATATTCCACCTTTATAGAATTATATTCATACCAAAAAACATGTGATTTTAATGGGAAATAAATAAAAGGGATTTTTTCTTTGAAAATACCCATACTATATCCTTGATCCTTATACAAGTTGTGCTCAAAGCAAAAAGTTGTGATCAGAATATCACTTCCAACTTTCAGCTTTTCAGGGATGGCAAAGACGCCAGGATTATTGGAGTTGGACCACTTGGGCTCAACTGGCCCAACCTTTGCTGGACCCAAGTTCAACCCAGCTTGTCCAGTCAAAAACCAGAGTCAAGCATCCCTGTCATTGTTATGCAGCTCCCAGTCCAAAAGAGGAAATGTTAGGCAACTCCACAATACGTCAATGATTGTAGTTTTGAAGCTTAGCTCAACCAAGACATACACGTCCTTGTTATACTCCTAACCAGAGGTAAACACTAACTAAACCACACCATTACCAAGTTAGCAGCAAAACCCACTCTACTATCTCAGAGGTAGAAGGAACCTTTGGTGCTTGATTGATTACAAACAAAATTAGCTTGCTTTCTAGCACCAATATGCTCAGCAGATGATCTAGACTATCTAGACTAAAAATAATGTATATATAGAATAAATAACCTTTCTATTGGAATATTGCATAGCCACCTTCAACAGTCTCAACTTAAATTTTTGGGGTAGAACATTATAATGGTAAGTGTACCTCAATATAGCATTCATTAGCATAAAAGAAATTACCAGATATTATGTGGTCTAACTGTAGCTTTCATCAGATTAAATTTACAAGAGTTATTGTAGTTAATGCAGTGAAACTCTATACTAAATATAGAAACCTTCGTATAATAGTATAATACAAAAAAAAAAACCAGTCAAGCCTTAGAAATGTATTATTTCTGTACACCAGTTATCCCCTCATTATATGGCCCGTCATCCAATATGCAGTTCAGTTCATGCCTCTTGCTGCATAGTGCAGGGTAGCCCGTATGTTCTCTCATAAAGGCCTCAGAAGCGAGTAGTCTTCAAGTAGTTCCCGCTCCGACAGAGTGTCACCTTCATTCTGAGGAGTCCACAACACCTCTACTGCCTGCAAGAAAAAGAACAATATATATATCAAGCACAGATAAAAAAGATAAATTTACAAGCTAAAAGTCAAAGTAGGAATTTTATTTACCAATATTTTGTTAGCGGGAATGGATGCAAGTGTCTGCAACGCTTCCTTCAAGTCACCACTGCCATTGATGGTAGGCAACTTATGCACTCCTTCAGCAGCCACCAATATTGTTGCCTGATTGAAATTCATTGTCAGAAAAAAGATTATATATTTACATTTTTATTCCTTAAAACAATCCTAGAACTAGCTAACTCAATCATGAAATTTTGTCTCCCAAAAGACTAAATTAGATATATCATTATACATATTATATGGTACCATGCCAGATCTATAATAGAAGCATGACAATCACTTCCTACATTTACACAACATAAGTTATCCATAGGACTGCATATGTACCAAAATAAGAAGAGTACAAAAAGATTTGTTGGTGTCCAAAGATGAGGTAAAAAAACATTCATAATTCTACTGCAAATATGAGAAAATACTACAGTTTCCTCCCTTGATTTGTCCTTTATATATATTTAGGATAGATACAGGGCATGGATGACGTGCTTTACAAAACAAAGGATGGTGGCTTGGTGGTAAGAGGATCAATTAAACCCAGTCACATAGGTTTTATCCTATGGTAAACATAGATTGAGAAACAGAAAGCCAAGCAAAATTGGTCAAGTAGGCCAAGTAAGTGGGGAATCTCAATGATACAAAAGCATGTCAAAGATGTCCACCTTATTGGAAGGACCAAAGAGTGCATATTTTCCAAAACTTGCATAATGATGTAGAACCAGATAGAATTTTGACAGAAGAATATAAAGATAAGGAGAAAATAGCTCGAATTCATTAATTCAATAATGATGTCTGACCAAAGTGAATTAGAAGGCCTAAGTAATAATCATAAGCTTGATGTACACTATGAAAACATGAAAACAGATAGATATTACACATATTATATGGTAACATGAAAATACAACTAATAATGATTATGAAAGGTGATAACTAGGAAAATACATGACCACTGATCTCCATCACATAATAGGCTAGCAGAGCCTCTATAACACAATGCTTATATTTGAATCAAGGTCACTGACTGAAAAACTTGGAATGCGTTTTAAGTTTTAACATGGCCTATCTCAAGTTGACCTTACCACTATATATTCATTGCGGAATCCATTAGCTCTCCAGCTTGATGAGCTCTGTTTTTTTATGCTGTTCACATTGACAAGTGTCTCTTCATCAAATTTACCCCTTTCTTCGATAGAAAGTTGATTAAAGCGTTTCTCTGCATCCTCTATGCTTCGCTTTAGAGCCACCTACAAGCATGCCAGAAGTTATAATCATTTTCTTGACATTCCTCGTATCAAAATCTAGTTATATTTTCTCTTTTGGTCCATATATCCAAATTAGCAAGTACGCAATGAAAAATTCCAACCATTAATAATGTGGTAGACCCCAGTAATGAAAAGATCAGAATAAGAAAAAAAAAAAAAAACAAAAAACAAAAAACTGCCTACTTCCTATGTATGAAAATTGATAGGGTAGAGATGCACGTCCACCCAACTAGACAATATAGTTATTATCTCAATGATATTGAGCGCACTTCGTGTGGAGCAATTAGTCTATCTTCCAGTTTGTCTCCCATGAACAGGAAAAAAAGAGCATCAAGTATACATCCTTATATGCATCAACAGTTCATGTTTCCTGATCCCATTCCCTTCTCTTCGAAAAGAAAATTAATAATGCAAACATTGTTTATGCACACAAGACATCTATAAAGCAGTGCCTCTCATTTTGTTGCCAAACAATATGTTTTAGAAGCATTGGAAGGAATTCCTTTTGATTTATTAAACTGTCCTCGATAGTAGCTTCCAATGCCAACATACATATATACATATATTATCTCATAATTTTTGGGTAACAATTATTTTGAGGGAGAAAAGGAATCCCTTTGATTTATTATATCTCCCTAGGGTTTCCACTTCTACCACCCGTAATAAGTAGGTAACAACTTTGCACCAAATTGTATTTAGTCACCTACGTAGATCAATCAAGTACTCCAAGGGATGATATTGAACTTACAGATGAATAACCAGAGATGCAATAATCAGGATGCCGAAGCAAAGCTAGTGTTGTCTCTGCAATCAAAGGTGTAGTGAAAATTGCATCAGCATACCTAAAGGAAAAAGAGTTCAAATTAAAAAAAAATGCTCGACTTTTTGGGTATGGACTTTTATATACATATTGGCACATTTCCAACACCCAATCCTAAAAGCACAGTGCAAAAGTATATATCTCAGTTTGTGACAAAAATATTTCCATAACACTGAGAAGTCTTCAAATGATTTATATAAGGAATAACTTATAAAAGAAGAAAAACAAATCAAAACCAAATGGGAGGAGAACAATTGATAAGGTTCACCTGTCACAACGTAGCTCAAACCCTCAGAGGTAGAAGTATCTGCAGTTTTTGCAATCCTATCAAGATCCCTTTGGAGCCCTCGTGCCAGGCCCAACAAACCAACCTTAGAGAAGGGGAAAAAATGATGGTGAAACAATTTAGAACAGCTTGTCCATTGAAATGCAACATAAGAGTATATAAAGTATATCCCAATTAACAACACTGAAAAGGGCAAATTATATCACATCTGTTTAGGTTGCTAAAAAAACATTTTAAAGAATTACACTCGTGTATTTACAGCATAAAATGTCAGATTTCTAAACTGTATGCATGATCCCCTACTCTGACCTTTTTGTGCTGATGTTAAAGCCAGTCAATCTTGGTGTATTTCTTAGGTAGTAACTTCAAATTCATTTTCGATGGTGCTTATTTTACAGCCATATCATAAACCACTTCAGCACCAAAATCCTAGTTCTAAAACCCAAACCATGCACATCCTAATTGAAAGAAAACCTCTATGCAATAAAGAAAGAGATGAATACCATGCACGGAAAACTAGTCAACCAATAACTCATTGGTATAATTGGCTCCAAATTTACAGGAGAAGAGTTTCCAGATACTATAAATACTAAAAGACCATTCTGAAAGAAACCACTGCCTTGTGACAAAGTCGCTTCGCCAACAAGTAATTGGTCCTTAAACAACCACCATAAGCATTCAATCAATCAATCAGAGACATAAAATAAAAAAAAAGTGAAGTGAATAATAAAGAATGTGAATTGAAGCCTGTACCTGAAGCTTGAGAACAGTAGTTTTCTCGGTAGCAGTTAGCACACTATCGTCAGACCGATCGGAGAGGAACCCCGAAACCAAAACGAACGCCGCGAAACCCGTCAAGATGAGAAAGAAGCTCGACCCAACTGCGGACCCCACGTATACCCCGCCGCCACCGCCAAACCCGAACGGAGAAGGCGCGTAGTAAGGCGCAGAGTACGAAAATTTGGGGCCTGAAGTCCTCGGCACCGAGTAACTCCTCGACGACGAGGACGAAGAAGACGAGCGCGACGAGAAGGCCCGTCCGCCGACCCGGCCGCCCGAGGCGGCTAATGCTGAATTGGGGTCGTACATCAACAACAAACCCAGCAGTACGGCCGCCAATGCGGGTTTTCTCAATGCCTTGAGAGCGTTTAAGAATTTATCAGCGATAAATTCAAGTGGGTTTGGCGGGTGAGAGACAAGCTTTGATTCTGCGACGGTTGAGTGTTTTTTCTCCGCGGAGAAGAAGCATTTAACCTTACATTTAGCGCTGCATTTAATTGGTGTGGTGGGCAGAGGACGAGGAGGGAGAGGAGGGTGCAAGAGAATTGAATGGATTGGGTAGCTGTGCATACGCTTCCATTTCAATGGGTTGGGTTGGAGCAATGAAGCTGTAGTTGCCATGAAAACTGTTTCGAAGGTGAAAGACAGAAACTGAGTTGGATTTCTAGGTTTTGAGAAAATCAAATGAAATCAGAATTTACAAATGGGTGGAGTTGTGGCTACTGGCCACCAGCGGTGTCAAATTTGGGGTGTACTCGATTTAGATTTTAATGGATTTTAATAGATTTAAGAGGAATTATAAATTCCTATAGATTTCATGAATTTTATGGAGTTTTATGGAATTCCATAGAATCTATTAAAATCCAAGAGGAATAGATTGGAATTCTTGTTGCCTTTGTTTTATGTTTAAAATCCATCAAAATCCATCAAAATCTGTCACTTAAATGAAATCCTTTAAAATATATGAGAGATTGAATACACCTAAATTTCAATGGAATTCTTAAAATTCTGAGTTGAATACACCTAGATTTCTATGAAATCTTTAAAATTCTGAATTGAATACACCTAGATTTCTATAGGTTTTTAAATTACTTTAAAATCCATGAAAATCTCAATTGAGTACACCCCCCTTAAGTTGAGCCCTTTCCTACCAACCATATAATTAAGGTTTAAGTGCAACAAGGGTCACGGTCTGCGAGCCATTCATGTTCTTATTAGTGTCATGTCTTAAACGGACCGGTTTATATCAAACCCTACCCATTTGTTTTAATGAGCTAAAATTTGAGTTTGATCCGGTTTATTTACTCGTACTGTGTCGTACTTATTTTAATGGAGAATTCTATGTGTCTTCTCTCTTCTTTTGTTCATTTGACAATTTAATCTCACAATCGGAATCGTTCAATATCAAGATTATCATTTATAGATTAACTCTGCAAAAAATTATCCAAATCAGAAATCGTTTAGTCATCTAACTGTTATCAAATAAATAGATGTTTTTGGTAACAGTTAAATTCACCGTTAGTTATTTGATAATAATTAGATGACTAAACGATTTCTGATTTGAATAAGTTTTTGCAGAGTTGATCTATAAATGATGATCTTGATATTGAACGGTTCCGATCGTGAGATTAAATTGTCAAATAAATAAAAAAAGAGAGAAGACATAAGAAGAAAGCATAAAGAGAAGGCACGTAGCATTTTCTTATTTTAATTATGCTGTACTGATGCTGCTGACGTGGCAAATTTGACACCTCTGCTTGCCACTCAGCTGTCCCATGATTCATTTAATCTCAACCTCATCTTCGTCTCTCACTCCCTCTCTCTCTCTCTCTCTCTTCTTTTGTCATAATCTCACGAATTGAAGATAGATATATATGTTGAGGCACGTGACTTTCCATCGAAAT
>QANT01001505.1:0-23536 GCA_003254885.1 Purshia tridentata | reverse complement strand
GTGCACAGCTTTATCTTTAGGAATTTAAATTCTGCTGTCTTAATTTCTTCCATGACAAAATGCATGATATCATACATGTTTTTGCAGTTTCTGATCAATCATGAATGTTTGATTATAAAGGTTAACTGGTTAGGGGTGCTAAGAAGAGGTTAACTGGTTAGGGGTGCTAAGAAGAGATTAATTGACAGAGAAAATGAACCAAAAACAAAAATGGCCAAACTCAAGAGAATCTGATCGTTTGATTGATTCAGAATTCTACTGAACTTGGCCAAACATTGGAGTTTCACTCTGGTAATTAAAGCACTATAAAACCTTTCACTTGGGCGATGTGGGATATTTCTAGTTTTCTAGCAAAAAAAGCATCTGGTCTTTTCCAGAACAATGAGTGCACATGACAGAGAATATCATCTTTTTGAGATTCCATGGCAATCGAATCGATCACACTCCTCGACCCATACATACTGGTGGGCTAACTCAAAAGTGGTGGTTCGCACTTTAAATTGTATGGTACACGCGTGCATGCCCATAAGGACAAAAGTCTTGGAAGTTGGACCATAATGCATGCATGCTTTTTCATTCAGCCTAAAATTTATTTAGATGGGTATAAGTTATAACAACTTCGATCTAGTTGGTAATTAATTTGAAAGAGCATGCACGTAGCTATATATATGAATAGTAAGATGCCAAAAGAATTTGTTGCTTACCATAATAATAGCTTTCGTTTTTCCAAAGTTGGGTATTCCAATTGACATACACCCAATTAATAAATCTACTAATTTCTTCCATGAATCCAATTTCAAATGTTGCCTAATCGAGTTTATTTGATCAAATCTCTCTTTTATAATACAATGGTGTACGTGGTGTGCTATCATGTATCACATAAATTGAGAAAAAAACAAAAAAAATTAAGTGAGAGAAAATGTTTGTGCAAAGTAACATTGATCTAGCACGTGATGGGTAAATGTAATAAGATTTACTAGCATAATCCATAAAAATAGTTTAGTTCGACACAGTTCAACACAACAAACGGAGCCAAGTATGTTGATTTTCTATATAACGAGAATAATAAAAAATAAGAGTATCTACTTATCTAATATTCTCTAACTATCAGAAAAATAGAATAGATCGATGAAGAAAGTTGTCTCAAAATTTATTAATAAGTAATACAACCACTCTAATGTCAAAAAGTTATATATTTATAGAATTTACAAAACTTGGGCAGCAAGAATCGTAATTAAGATAAAATCTGAAACTAAAATAAAACATATTTAAAACATTAATTAAAATCCTAACTGATTAAGAAAACATAAAAAAGGAATGTTTTGGGGCAAAAGAAATTCCTAAAAAGGCTAAAAGGTTAAAAATTGAAAATAAGAAAGCCTAAATTTGCCATGTGGAAGGTATGGGATTGATCCTTGGTCGGGAATGCACAAAGACCGCCATTAGAAGCATGGTCCTCTCTGTTGCTAGAGTGAATTTTCACACCATATTTTACCCATTAACTTGATCCGAATGCATTTTTTTCTCCAAACTCTTTATTGTTATGTAAATCCAATGTTTCATAAGAGTTTTATTCGTTACGTCTCGTATTAAACTTTTTTCTAAATTAGATTGAAATTTAAAAATAATATAAAAATAATACTAGAGACACCAACTATTTAGATCCTAACTGACGTGAGAGTATGCATTTGTTCATAGAATGAAGCTAGTGATATATAACTAGCAACTCATATCAAAATTGTAAACCATACAAGCAGCACAATGACAATATTGATCAAATTAAAACCCCATGACCAAATTGAAAATCAGGTCAAAATACTTGATACCCTAGAAAAAGAAAGGGAATAATGTGTAATTAAGTCTAACTATAAGGTCTTGTTTGATGCATAGGATAATAGAGTTGTACAAGTCAAGCTTTCGATACAAAACAATGTAGTCCATTCCCATTGAAAGCGATTAGCAACAAGGTGAAGGTGGGAATCACGTATAAGACGTTATAATTTCAAAAATTTAAAAAAAGTGAGGCGACTGGCGACTATATAAACGACAACAACAATTCCAATTTCGCAGTTAGGAGATTCTGGCGCACCGAGTCTCAAAGTCTCTGACCTTCACACACGCAGACCCTAATTTTCTTCTTTCTCGCCTCTCAAACGCTCTTTCTTCTCTTTTTCCTCTCAGCTTTTTCCTTTTCTTCTCACAAAACCCTCTCTTTTTCCTCCACTCTCTCACCGATTAAAGGTACTTTATAGTTTATACACACACAAACAAACATATATGTGTATATATAGGGGTCGAGTTTTGTTGACTCAGTCATAGACATGATGAATTTTAGGTCAATTATGCTTCGAACAATTGGAACTCTGAATTTCGTCGCTACATGATATATTTTGGTTAATTTGTTTTTATTTGTTCTTGGGTTGATTGGAATGGTGTTGTATGTATCAATATAGTTGCTCGCACGCATATGAGTTATTACTTATTACAAATTAATCTTGATTTTTATTTCTTCTTTTGGCTAGCTTTAGTCATTGCAGTCTTTTGTTTTGCTAACTTAATTGTTTTTACATTAAGGAATACATGAATACAGAAAAACTTGTGTATATTGCTCTGTGTGTACATATACTTAACTGGGGTCAAACATGAATGATTGGTTGAAGATTGATGCTTTTCTATTTTATTATATAAATTCAAGACTTCAAGACCACAATGAAATCATCTGTGATTCCATGTTATATTGGAAAATATAGAGTGCTTGACTCCTGTTATTTATTTATTTATTGTTATTTTGTAATTTAGGTTTGATGGACTTGAACAATTTGAAGGGGGAAGTAGATGGTAACGGAATGGATGCTACTGGGATGGATGATCTGAAAGTGCCTTTGTTGAAGTCTTCAGATATTATTAACAAAGATAAAAGAACTAGAACAGTTAAGTTCAAAATAGGTGATATCAAATGTGCATCTTGTGCAACTACCATTGAATCTGTGTTGGGAAAGCTTAATGGGGTCAATAATGCAACAGTGTCACCCCTCCAAGGCCAAGCTGCGGTCAAATATATACCAGAGCTCATTAATGTGAGTGAGGTGTTATTTTTGCATATGTTTCCACAAAATTCTCTTCTTCTTTTTTTATTTCTTAAATTCAAATTTTGTTCGTTAGACTTAATTGTTAGTTTATATATTGTTAGACCATTACAAATTTTGGAGTCTATTGATTGTCTAACATGGTGTCATAGTCTTGTTTGCAAGAGGCTATGGGTTCAAAACCTTTGATCCTCATTCCCTACTTCATTGTGGTTTGGAAGGTGCAGGGTGGGGCTGCACCTATATGTTTTCCTTGGTCTGCATTTCGTTTTCTCCCCAGATGCACAATGGGACTTCCCGTGAGGGAGAGTGTTAGCTTGATATCATTGTTGGTCCATTACCTAAAAATTTAAGCTTTTGGGGTCTAGTGGTTGTTTAACAATAGTAACCAAACCAAAATGTTTCTGCATGTTCTGTCGAATTTTTTTAAGGTACTACAGTAATATGTTTTATGTACTTCTAAATTTTTTGTAACTCCAACACCTTTGGGATTGAGCATTTATGAAGGAAGGGCTTTATTTTTTATTTTTTTATATATTGCATATGCATGCAATTGCGCTCAAATTTTTACCACGCATGTTGTTAGATGGCCATTGTCTTAAATTGTTAGGGAATAATAAAACAATTTATGTCAAGCTAACACTCTACCTCAAGTGGAACCCTATCCTGCATGTGAAGATGAAGACAGAGAAACAAATGGGTGTAGTCCCACCCTGCACCTTGCAAATCAACAAAGAAGTAGGGAGTGGGGATTGGAGGTTTCGAATCCAAAACCTCCTGCAACCAGAGCTATAATACCATGTTAGACAACCATTGGACCCCAAAACTTAAGTTGTTTGGGAATAGACCAACAGTGTATAACAAGCTAACACATGCTAATGTGTGAGCACGTGCTTTCTCTGAACTAGTCTTCACCAGAAAATGCTTTAAAAGCATTCTTCTTCCAAGGTTTTCTTTGCTAATTAAACATTGATGCAGACTTAAATTAGATTGTTCATAATTTTATGTAGTGAAAAATATGTTTTATTTTCTTAACTAAAAGTTTTATTCTCGTTCATTTTTTTCTGCCTTATCTTGGTTCTTTGTTATACCATATCTTTATATATAAGAAAATGGTAACATATGATGAAATTTTTGTTAGGCAAGAAAAATTAAGGAAGCTATAGAAGATGCAGGTTTCCCAGTTGATGAATTTCCTGAACAAGACATAGCAGTATGCCGGCTCAGGATAAAAGGAATGGCATGCACCAGCTGCTCTGAGTCTATTGAACATGCCATTCAAATGGTTGATGGAGTGAAAAATGCAGTTGTAGGTCTAGCCCTTGAAGAAGCAAAGGTTCACTTTGATCCAAACCTCACTGATACCAATTACATTATTGAAGCAATAGGAGATGCTGGGTTTGGAGCTGAGCTCATTAGCTCTGGTAACGATGTAAACAAAGTACATCTAAAACTTGAAGGAGTCAATTCTCCAGAAGATATGATTATTGTCCGTTCCTCCCTTGAGTCAGTTGAAGGTGTAGATAATGTTGAAGTGGACTTGGCAGAAAGAAAGGTGACTATTACCTACGATCCAGACCTCATTGGTCCAAGATCTCTTATAAATTATATTGAAGAAGCTGGCCATGACCCCAAATTGTACAAAGCAACCTTGTATATTCCCCCAAGACGAAGGGAAGCTGAGTGGCAGCATGAGATTCAGATATACAGGAACCAGTTTTTCCTGAGCTGCCTATTTTCAGTTCCTATATTTTTATTCTCAATGGTGCTTCCGATGCTTCCTCCTTATGGGAACTGGTTAGACTACAAGATTCACAACATGGTCACTGTAGGGATGCTTTTAAGATGGATTCTTTGCACACCAGTGCAGTTCATTGTTGGCAGGAGGTATTCAATCACTGTATTTCTACTTCTTGTTCTTGCTATGAGTTGTGTAGCCAACACTTGTGCATGACTGCCTTTGAGAATTATATATGTTAGATACCTTTCTGAAACCAAAACTCTTTGATTTTGTATGTCCTTGTCAGGTTTTATGTGGGATCATATCATGCATTAAGACGTAGGTCAGCTAATATGGATGTTCTTGTTGCACTGGGCACCAATGTTGCTTATTTTTACTCTGTCTATATAGCAGTGAAAGCAATGGCTTTGGATAAATTTGAAGGGCAGGATTTCTTTGAAACTAGTTCTATGTTGATATCCTTTATACTCCTGGGAAAGTACTTAGAAGTTCTGGCTAAAGGAAAGACATCCGATGCTTTAGCGAAGCTGACTGAACTTGCTCCTGATACAGCTTATCTGTTGTCGTTAGATGATGATGGCAATGCTATCTCAGAGATGGAAATTAGCACTCAGCTTATTCAAAGACATGATATACTTAAGATTGTTCCAGGAGCAAAAGTTCCTGTTGATGGGATTGTAATTGGTGGTCAAAGCCATGTGAACGAGAGTATGATCACAGGAGAAGCAAGACCCATTGCTAAAAGACTTGGTGACAAGGTAGTACATCTTTCATCCTTACTTCTTTGAACTTGCAGCATTTAAAGAAAATGCTATTTTTCATTTTAGTTTTTCCTTTTTCTTGAATAGGTTATTGGTGGCACCATGAATGAGAATGGGTGTTTACTGGTTAAGGCTACTCATGTTGGTTCAGAGACCGCACTGTCCCAGATAGTTCAACTTGTTGAAGCTGCACAGCTTGCTAGAGCACCTGTTCAGAAACTCGCTGACCAGATTTCAAAGTTTTTCGTTCCTATGGTGAGTTGATTTGTTTACTCTCTAACATACCATGACTTTCTGTTACTTATTAATATTATTGTACTTATACTGTTCTGAGCTACATTTACCTGCTTTTCTAAAATATGTGATTACAATGATTGAAGTTTTATGTGCATTTTTTCCCATCATAATATACCAAAAAGGTAAAATAGAACTGAAAGTCAGGTATTGATAAGTATCTAAAGAACTTAGCTGCATCTGGATGCCAGCACGAGATACTTCTCTCTAAAAGATCAGCAACATATATTGGAGGCGATGCTTTTCCTCTTTCTTCTTATCACTTCTGTCAAGGTTTTCCTGCACTTCCATTTTTTTCTTTGTCTTTGGCTTTCTTGGATTTATTTTGGCTTGTGTTTTTTTATCCTGTTGAGAGATATCCCACATTGGGAATGTCTAAACCTTGCATAGTAGTTTATATGGTCTTTGGCCTACCCTCCCTTTGCCAATTGGTTTTGGGTTGGATGCTCCAATCTCCTTCATTGGAGTAGACAATTCATGTGTTTGGCCAAACGGCCATGCGTGCTCCTACGTCAGCCAATATGAGGGTCCGAGTGTTTGGCTTAAATGACTCCACACATGAGGGGGCGTGGTGAGAAATATATATCCCACATTAGTTTATAATCTCTTTGGCCTCTCCTCCCATTGCCAATTGGTTGGTTTTGGGTTGGATGCTCCAATTTCCTTCATATCCAACAAATTTTGAGTTTGTTTTTTTTTTTTTTTTAATTTGTTATTTATAGTTGAGTGCTGTTGCTTGAAAACTGGCTAAGTGATAGCTTGAGGCAAAGAATTCCATGTCTTATGATGATTTTTGATTTGTAGAATTGATTTGTTTCCCTTTCCCAAATCAGGTTGTCATTGTAGCATTTTTAACATGGTTGGGATGGTTCATCCCTGGAGAATTTGATCTTTATCCCAAACATTGGATACCAAAAGGCATGGATAAATTTGAGCTGGCACTGCAGTTTGGTATCTCAGTGTTAGTGGTTGCTTGCCCTTGTGCTTTGGGACTAGCAACCCCTACAGCAGTAATGGTTGCAACAGGGAAGGGGGCTTCACAAGGTGTTCTTATCAAGGGTGGAAATGCACTTGAAAAGGCTCATAAGGTAAGGCCACCTTAGTCTAGGAAACAACTTTCAGCTTGCAATTACAATCTGTGTATAATTTGCATTTTTTTGCTAGTGTGTTTAGTTACTACATGTAAACTTGTTCCTACTTGCTTTGGTTTCTAACGATGTGAGAAACCTGCTGTTTCTGGTATATTAGGAAACACAAGTGTGACAATTGGTACTTGGAAAATTTTAGTAATATGACATTATCATCACCAAAATATCAATTGCTGATTACAAGCTCTATATATGAATTATTTGCATTCTCTTTTTTTTTTTTCCTCTGCTATGAGGTTGCTTTCTTCTTTTTCTTTTTTTCTGCCAACATAACGTAGCTTATGTTGGCGTTTGCAATTATAACATGAATTATACTTCATCTAGGAGTAGTAAAATGTTCTGTCTTCTGTGAACTTTTAGGCTCTTAACGTGAAGATAAATAAAATCTCTGTCATTAGGTGTGGAGGGATGTTTTTGTTTTTTTCTACATATATTGGGATGCCAAACCAGACATCTCCTATTCGCTCGTAAGAGTATATGTATGTATCCATCTCTGTGTGGGTTAACATATAAGCGCTCAAAAATATTATGATTATTGAAAATGAAACACTATTATTTTATTTGAAATATTTGGTTCCAGAGAATTTATGGTTGTATACACCTTATTCATGTCACCAAGTATCATATTATTCCTAGTAAGCTACTAGCATACTCTTATTAGCATGGTGATAAATGTCGATTGATTTTGATGGAAAGAGAGGTATCGTATAAAGATTTTTGTTTTGTTCCTTCTGGTTTTTTTTTTTTTTGGTCTATTTTTTCTTATATAAAACAGTAGAACAAATGGAACCTAAGTACTGCACATTCATACATTGCATTTCATTTGTCACTTTGTAGGTGTCTGGATCTTTAACTGCGCCTTCTTATTTTTTGTTCCAATTATTAAAAAATGCATGTATTTGAACCTGCAGGTTAAAACAATTGTCTTTGATAAGACGGGGACTCTGACAGTTGGAAAACCAGCAGTAGTTAGTGCTGTGCTCTTTTCCAATCATTCAATGGAGGAGTTCTGCGCTGCGGCTATCGCTGCAGAGGTTTGAGTTTATATTTCAAAATTTAACATGAAAATTTTACTTTGTAGCTTTCTTGAAAAATTTTGAGTACTTAGAGTTAAGCTAAGCATGAGATAATCACAAATAACCTCTGATATGGCTGATCATTTTCCATCATATTTATATTTTTATGAATGATGATACCTCACTAGCATATGTGCTATCTTTTAGGCAAATAGTGAACACCCAATAGCTAAATCCGTGGTGGAGCATGCTAAGAGGCTGCTTAAGAAGTTTGGATCAACTGAACATGTGATGGAGGCCAAGGACTTTGAGGTGCACACTGGATCTGGGGTTAGTGGAAGAGTTGGTGATAAAATGGTTTTGGTTGGGAACAAGAGGCTCATGCGGGATTGTAGTGTTCAGGTTGGTCCTGAGGTTGAGAAATATGTTTCAGAAAATGAGAAACTGGCTCGAACATGTGTGTTAGTTGCCATTGATGGCAAGGTTGCTGGATCTTTCGCTGTAACTGATCCAGTCAAGCCAGAGGCTGCGCGTGTCATCTCGTATCTACACTCAATGAACATTTCAAGCATCATGGTTACTGGTGATAACTGGGCTACAGCAGCAGCCATTGCAAAGGAGGTTGGCATTGATGAGGTGTTTGCTGAGACAGATCCACTGGGAAAAGCTGATAGAATCAAAGAGCTACAGGTAAGCTTATGAAGTTACTACCTAGAAAATTACATTTGTCAATAAGTAATGACTGGTGAAGTGAGTATAAGGTGAAACTCAATGGGAAGTTGTAATATTGACAAAAGGCATTAAGAAAAAAGTGGAAGGTCGATGGTAGTTGCATGAAGCCTGGTTAAAACGCTTTTACTTGCTGATAGCGTTTTGCATGACTAATATATTTGGAGCTTTTCTTCCTAGTTCAGCTCCTACTTTCTAGAACATGGCATCTTGTGAGGCATGCATGCCTCAAACACTCCACTTTTAGTTTAGGTTCCTTTCATCTTCCCTGGCCTTTACCTTTGTCAATTTTTCCAACAAATTTTCCAGCTGAAAATTACAGAAAGGCATTTTAAGTTGATTTGTAAAAATTATTGAAAAAAAAAATTGAGGGCAAATATGATAGCATTCTTTGATCATTAGGTTGACTTATTTCAGAACGCCACATAGCTTTTGAGTCGCTTGTTTAATTATCTTATTCAAGTTTGACAATCATTTCTCTAAGAGATGATTACACTCATTAATCTATATCAGCTTTGTTTGCCGGCCAAATATGTGAGTACACTCTGAGAAAGCATAGCCTTTTCTGACTTGTTAAACTGAAATTGGATGCAGATGAAAGGAATGAATGTGGCAATGGTGGGAGATGGAATCAATGACTCTCCAGCTTTGGTTGCAGCAGATGTTGGCATGGCAATTGGTGCAGGCACTGACGTTGCTATAGAAGCCGCGGATATAGTTCTTATGAAGAGCAATTTGGAAGATGTAGTTACGGCTATAGATCTCTCTAGAAAGACCATGTCTCGAATTCGACTGAATTATGTCTGGGCCCTAGGCTACAATATTCTTGGCATGCCAATCGCTGCTGGAATCTTGTTCCCTTTCACTGGAATTCGATTACCACCTTGGCTTGCCGGTGCCTGTATGGCTGCTTCATCTTTAAGTGTGTTATGTTCTTCTCTCTTGTTGCAGTCTTATAAGAAGCCTTTGCATGTTCAGAACGCAGTTAACTCCGCCAAGTCGGCATGACAGTCTTACTTACATTTGACTAGTTTTTCAAACTATAGTTGTTGCTTCACTTACTCATTGTAGCAGCAATGAATGTGTACATGTACTCCAATTTATAAGTAGAAATAAAGGTTCTGATTCTTCCCATCACGTTTTTGCATGCATCACTTTTGCTGCTCAGAAAAACTAATAGACTTAGTATTTATGATTTGCAAAACCCAGAGTTCATAAAGAGTTTGATTATTTACAGTCTTGGTTAGGGCTGGTTAAGTTTGATTGAAAAAACAGGAATCACTCTGAAATCGGTGCTAACGATACCAAGAGAACCGGAATCGAGTAGAACTGGAACTGAGATAACGATAACTGAACCGAACTGGGGATGTCGGTTTCGGTCTCGGTTCCCATAATCTAGAATCGTTGATTTACCAAACCGAATTGAATATATAAAAATTATTAATCTTCATATATTTATACACATTTAACATTTTAAATAATAAAATTACTATTAACCTAGCTATATTCTAAATAATAAAATATATTTTAGAGGAAATTACAAAAATGGTCCATTTATTATTCGTTATGTCTCATTTTGGTCCACAAATTTTTTTAAGTTCTATATTGGTCCAGTAATTGTCTAATTTGTTTCATTTTGGTCCAGTAATTATCTGATGTGTTCCATTTTGATCCAAAATGAACAATTTTATCCCTCAAATTCAACTCATTGGTACAAAACTAAGGGACAAAATTGTCCAATTTTGCCTTATTTGGACCAAAATAGAAATTTCAGACAATTCATAGACCAATATGACATTTAAAAAAATTTGTGGACCAAAACGAAACTTAGCGAATAATAAGTGGACCATTCTGTAATTAACTCTATATTTTATATATCAATTGAACCATATATTAGATAATAAAATATATTTTATAATTATTTTAATTGAATCATACAAGTTGAATTATATATTCTTAATATCTTATACCGTATTTCAATTGAAGCTAATAAATTTATTTTTTTTTTTTGGTTAAAACTTACAATAAGGTTTAGGATTTAGGATATGAGGTATAGGCTATTCGGTTTAGAATTTAGTATATGTAAATTATATGTTTTATATAAATTATAAAACATATATAATATATCAAAAACCCAAACCCCAAACTCTAATACCTTATTTCAAGTTAAACTAATAATTTTTTTGTTAAAACACACAATAGAGTTGAGGTATGAGATAATAAGATTATAAGGTATATCATAGTAAGATGCTACAATCATACAAATACAACATATAAGGTATAGGATTTAAATATCATTGTATAAGGTTTAGGGTATATATATTAGGATAATATGATTTAGGGTATTTTTACTTATATTTAAATAGAAATGTATTATATAAATTTAAAACTATATATTTTTTAAATTATAGGTTTGATATCAAAATGATACAAAAATGACCCAAAGTGCTACAAAATGGCTTAAAATTGTAGCCCAATTTATGTTTGGTAAAGGCCTGATTCAAGCCAAACCGAACCGGTTTCTCGGTACGGCCGGTATTTAGTTTACCAAATTTTCGATTTCGATCTCGGTCTCCATGGAGGCTAATTGGAGGGTTCGATTCGATACTCGGTTCATCATTTTCGGTTCGATTCGGTTCCCCAACCCTAGCCTTGGCTCATTGGAGAGAGAAGAATGTAATCGGTATTTGCTTGGTCACAGTTACATAAAACCTTAACAACTTACACATTTTATATTTTTTGGCCTTTGTTCAAGCTTCATGCATGTAGTTGGTACTATATACAAGAACAGTGGTTTTTTTTTTCTTCTTTATATATATAAATATATATACACACACATTTAGTTGTTGCATTTGGTACTACAGTATAGTGACAAATGTGGTTTAATAATTCTTGGAATATTAATAAGTTAAACTGATGTAATGTGGTCTAGTTCTCATTTCTTGTTTCCACTTTGATTCCATCCAGCAATGAAAAAAACCCATTTTATGTACAGTTACAAAAACAAAAACAGAGCTTATTGATGCAATTATGAAAGAAACCATGAGGAAGCACCCAATGGTTGAATTGTTTCCACCACGTCTAGCTCTTGAAGACTGCAATGTGGGAAGTTACTGTTTGGGGATAACACCCCCACTCAAGTCAACGGTCAACATGCTGAACACGTGGGACCTCGGATCCGACTTCCGTCCCACGACCCATGGTCAACGGTCCATCGAAGCAACCTCACCGGATCGGATCTTACTGTTGGATCCGATCCGAACCAACCGTGTCGACTTATGGTCAGAGGCAAGGTCTGTAGAACTCATCATCGGTTCGGATCGGAAAGTTGAGCTCGGATCGGAGTGTAGTTAAGTGTCTTCCTTCGTCAAACTGCCTGTTCGGTAGCTCTTCCATCCCATTGTTCGGATCGGATTCAGCTGTCTTCCGAGCCGAACACTTCCTGGATATACTGAACTTCCTTGTAGGTCAACCACCACTGAAAGCCCTATTCGGATCGGATTGATCAACTTCAACTCATCATATTCCGAGCCGAACGCAAACTCAGATGATAGTTATTGCGCCTGACACTCCGAAGGTAACTTTATGCTTTGCATTTATGGCCCATCGACTCTGTATTGCTTTCCATTTAATGCATGCAACTTGCAGACATCCCTCTGGCATTAAATGAGAAACTTGTCAGTAACCCAAACCTACCCTGCAAGCTTAGCCTCCAAGATCTATGATTAGCCATGATTAAACCTACTAGCCAGCCTAAATATCCCAGTCCCTTTGCCTATAAATAAGAGCATAACCACAAGGCAAAGGGACAGACAGAAATCTGAAAAAACCAGCCCAAGCTCTAGCAACATTTACCCAGAAACCTTACCTCTTTTCCTTCATCTTCTTCCCAAGCTCTAGTTGTGCTATTCAGCATTTCTTGCATCTTCTTCCCTGCATTCCTCTGACTTTGCCATCGGAGTATCTCTGGCCGGTACCACACCGGTGCCCTTTTTCGTTCATTCGTGCAGGAAGAAGCCCAGAAACTGATCAGCTGACACGTTCGGATCGTCCGCTTGATCGCTCAAACTCACCACGTCATCAACAACCCGCATTTAAGTTGCGTGCCAGAGTCATCGACGGATTTTTGCATCAACAGTTACCATTTTTCCAAAGGAACAAGAGTGTTCATAAATTCGTGGACTATAGGAAGAGCCCTCACTGTGGGATAAACTTTGCAGTTGTAATGTGCTTAGTGTCTAAATATTTATTGTGGCTCACAAATAACTTTCTGCTAAGCTTTTGAATGATATTGCTTTCTCCTCTTTCCTGCTATATTCATTTCCATCTTTCTTATATTTCTCTGCTGAAAAGTTAGTTTTGTGGTATTTGCTATATTCATTTCCATCTTTCTTATAATTGAAGAATATGCTGAATTGTTGTTTTCTATATATCTCAAAGAATACATTTATACACAGTATAGATTACCAATTTGGTAAGTCTATAAACTCTACAGCTAGGAGTATTAACTACATGCTAATTACATGCTAACACACTAATTTAGCTAGTTACACAGCTAATTTACAAGCTAACTCTCTCCCTCAAGTTGGTGCATAGATATCACACATGCCCAATTTGGATAGCGATTTATGGAATGGACCACTAGCAACACTGAGAGTCATCACATAAGCCAACTAATCTGCACTCGTAATATAAGGAACCTCTATCACACCGAAATCTAGATTATCCTTGATGTAGTTCCTGTTAAGTTCAATGTGCTTGGTTCAGTCGTGCTGCACAGGACTATTAGCAATCTCAATAGCCACCATGTTATCAGAAAATAGCACTATCGTTTTTTAGGACCATACCCAAGTTCACCCAAGAGAATTTTGAGCCACGTAATCTCAATAGTCATATGATGTAAGGCACGGTATTTCGCTTTTGCACTAGATAGCGATACCACATTCTTTTTCTTACTCCTCTAAGTTACCAAGTTGCCTCCAACAAATGAGACATACCCTGAAGTAGACTTTCTATCCAATCTGGATCCAGCAAAGTCAGAATCAGTATATCCCACAATATCTAGGTGATCATGTTTGGAGAACATAACACTTTTATCTGGAGAGGACTTCAGATAAGCCAAAACACGATTCACTGCATCCATGTGTTAGTCACTCGGATTATGCATAAAGTGACTCACAACACTAACGGCATATGGTATGTCAAGCCTAGTATGAGCTAGATAGATCAACTTCCCCACTAACCTCTGATACCTCTCTTCGATTGTTGGAATCTGATCAGGGTAGATAGTCAAACCAAGATTCACCTCAATAGGAGTATCCACAGGTTCACAGGCAGAGTTACTAGTTTCAGCCAAGTGATCTAAAATGTACTTCCGTTGAGAGAGAAAAAGTCCTTGCTTGGACCGAGATACTTCAATGCCCAAAAAGTATTTTAGAACTCTCAAGTCTTTCATTTCAAATTCCTTGGCTAAATATTTTTGTAGCATCTTTATTTTACTTATGTCACTGCCTATAACAATCATGTCATCAACATAAACAATAAGCAAGGTAATATGCTCACCATCCCTTTTATAGAACAGGGTATGATCAGCCAAGGCTTGCTTAAAACCATACTTCTTCATTGAGTAGCTCAATCTACCAAACCAAGCCTTTGGCAACTATTTCAATCCACACAGTGCCTTCTTCTGCTTGCAAACTTTACCTCCTCTTGGTGTAAATCCCAGAGGAGGATCCATATACACTTTCTCTGCCAGATCACCATAAAAAAAGACATTTTTTACATCAAACTGTCGTAACGGCCAGTCTAGATTAACTGTAAGAGAGAGTATAATCCTAACAATGTTCATCTTGGCCACAGGAGTCAATGTCTTATGATAGTCAATCTCATAAGTCTGGATGTAACCTTTAGCAACCAATCAAGCCTTGTACCTGTCAACTATCCCATCTGACTTATACTTCACTGTAAACACCCACTTACAGCCCACTGTCTTATTTTCTCGAGGTAACTCGACCATCTCCCAAGTAGAGTTTTTCTGGATTGCCTTCATTTCTTCTACCAAAGCAGATTTTCACTTAGGGTCTCCAAGAGCTTCTTGAAAATGACTAGGAATAGACACAGAGGATAATTGAAGGGCAAAAACTAAGTGAGATTTAGACAAATGATGATAAGAGACAAAGTCAGACATGAGATAAGTGACATTAGAAGATGATTAGGAAAAACCAAACCTATCAGGCTCTTTACGATGACGAAGAGGATATCTCCTATCCTGACCACCAACTCATGAATTCAGGTCAGCAGAATATGAAGTTATAGAATTAGAAGATACATTAAGATTTAAGGCTATAGGAGAAGAGACATGTAACTCAGACTCAATCTTGGAAGAATCATTCGTGGTATGGTATTATCATTAAGAGGAGTACTGGAATCAGGAGGAAGCTCGGCAACAGTTGAATTCTTATTCCTTCTTGTATAACCCTTTTGGAAAGACCTAGCTGGCCTTTCATCCCTACGCTCTCTGGGTTCGAATCCAACCTCTTCCATAGGATCAGGAGAGATCTCCTCCTCACCCAAAGCAACTGGATCCTCCCCCTTACCCGAAATTCACAATCTCTTTTCTCCCAACCATAATTGTTCCTTTTCCTTACTACTAATCTCTCATGGAAGAGGAACCAAAGAAATATCCCCAATAAAATAAGACACTCATTCACAGAACTGAACATCCATAAACACATAGTATTTACTCGTAGGGGGATGAAAAAACTTATATCCTTTTTGGGAATTAGAGTAACCAAGAACGACACACCGAAGAGCCCAAGGATTAAGCTTATCACTATGAAGAGAGTGATCATGGACATAACACACACAACCAAAAATAGGCTGAATTGTTGTTTTCATATATCTCAGAGAATACATTTATACACAGTATAGATTACCAATTTGGTAAGTCTATAAGGTTAACTCTACAGCTAGCAATATTAACTACATGCTAATTGCACGCTAACACACTAATTTAGCTAGTTACACAACTAATTACACGCTAACTCTTATTTTTCTTTGCTGAAATGTTAGTTTTGTAGTATTTGTTTGGGTTGTCGTGGGAAGATGGAATTGCGTACTTACATAGAGAAAGATCGGAATGTGAGTATATGTTTGATTCCAACAAAACGGCATAGTTTTAGTGTAGTTTTAAAAAAATTGGACAACTTATTTCTTAGTCAAAAGATCTGGATCCTCTCCTAATCACTTTCCTAATCCAGGCTATTTATTGATTAAATTTTGATAGACTTTGATTAAATTTTGATAGACTTTAGTTACTTTGACTTTCATAATTTCATATTTGAACTACAGGTCTCATGAGCGCCCAAACACACAAGGTTATTTCAGTCAATATATTAGGAAGTTACAAAGCTTCTGCATCCACCCCTCTAAAAAATAATAGGGTAGGGAGACAGTTAGTCTTGATTGTTCAGTCAAATGTAATGGTTACATTGGGTTTTTGAGGTGCTTCACCCGTTTGTGCTCATCTTTCTAACAAAAGGAACGAAGTTATTCCAGTTTTCAGCCCTAAAGATCATACCATTCATTCTGAAATAAGTAAACGATCTTACAGCTTCAGCCTGTGAATGGTAACAATTAGCATGTATTTGCCATAAACCAACCTGCAAGGAAAAAGCACACATGTCAGTAACGGGGGCAAATTGGTAAACCAACAAATATGTTTAAGTATTAACTGGGAGGGCTGCTATATAACATCCCCTTTTTCCTCTCACTACACACCCTTTTCTCTTACACACCTTATATTACTTTTTTTCTATCTCACTACACCCCCAAAATCCCCAAATAACATCCCCTACACAGAGAAGAAAAAAAAATAAAATAAAAAATCTAAAACACCCCCAAACCCGACCCACCCCTGCATACAGCCGCCGAACATTGCCAAATTCGTCACTGGCGCACCTCCTCCTCTCTCTCTCTCTCTCTCTCTCACACTTCTGCAGCCCCCTGGCCGGATGAAAAGGGAGGCCGCCGACGGAGGAGAAGGAGAAAGAGAGGAAGGGGGTGATGCGCGGGCGAGGACGGTGGCGGATGGAGGAGGCCGGCAGGAGTGGTCCATGGTTTTTGGTTGTTTTGTCTTTTTTTGTCCTTTATGGTAATTTAGCTTTGGGTGAGTTTTGTCATTTCACAAAATAGGCAAAAGGAGTGTGTAGTGAGAGAAAGAGAGATGTGCATACCGGCTGGATAAGTTTTAACTTGTATCAGTCAATCATTCATAAAGAAATAAATTAAAACAAGCCAACTCAAAGGGTATCAGAAGCCATGTCTTACAAGTTATAACTTATAACCCAATCACAATATTACATACATCATATTTTAGTGTGCATCTCTGTGGGAGTGTTTGTTATCTAATATATGGTCAGATAGAAAAACAAGTTAGCTTAAATTTGTGTTTACTCTTGAGCAAAGGATGAACCTACCCTGTCAAATCTTTCGTTGGTATTTCTCCCGATCAAATGTATTATCCTTTTATTTGAAACAGTCCACATCTGGATCAAATAAAATCATATTAGAGCAAATTGGAATTGGATATAATATCAATCAAGAAATAGGAAAGAAATTAGATATAAGAACAAGTCATTTTCTTCACACAATATCACTTAAAACAATTTTTCATGTCAGAATCAGGTTATTTGTGTTTGACACTAACACAACCTATTTATTGTTTGTGCTAGTAACTTAGATACGTCGTGTTAAGTAAGGATCCAACTTAACCCACTAACTTTGTGATGAGTTGTTTTATCATGTTCTGTTGAAAGTTCACACTCCTAATTACCAGGGAGTTCAAAGGCGATTTCCCAGTTCAGGCGTATGGTAGGGTCAACATATACATCAGCCATCAGCAAACTATAATCATAAACTTGATTAGTTAGTTAATGAGATGGATACAGCTACATGACCTATGTAACTTTAAAAATAAAAGAAAGTATAAAAAATTAAAAAGGACTTCAAAGAAATTACCAAAAAGCGAATAAGCAAAGCATTATTAAACAACAGACCAATACCTGTTGGAGTAATCGTTCTGGGCTGCAAAGATAGGATTGGGGGGTATCACCATCCATCATTTCTAAGCAGCTGCAGTTAGATATTTAGTATGTGAGCATGCTAGAACAGATACATTTGAAAGGGTAACAATGTCTGAGGAACTCCATTAGCCATCATGTTGGTCTGAACAAAATGTCAGTAAGAACATTAAGATTTAGAATCTTACGAAACATGCAAAGCAGCTCCATGATGAGACAAAATTGAAGCAACAGGATCATAACCATCCTTAAGAGCAGTGTTGTAGTATCCAGCTGTAAGTTCAGCAGGGTGTGCTACCGTCTGGTACCACCAATATATTCCCCCAATTTTAGCCACTAATAGAATAGAAGTTTGCTTGTTTTCTTGATATTGCTTCAAAATTTTAGCAGCCTTAGCAAGAATAGCATCTGCATGATGGAGCAACCTACCACTATACCATTCCTACAATGTAATAAGCTACTGTCAGGCCTCTTAAACTCCACATTATATTTCGATCAGTTTGGATAATCATGTTATGCTAAGTATCACATGATGATGAAGCATAATACATTTTCCCCAATTATGCATTTTGTCCTTGGTTTACTTAATCCTATGATGTTGTAGCTTCATATCATAGGATGAATAAGAATAATACATCTTCCCCATTTATGCATTTATAGGTGTCCTTGCATTTATGGTGTCCCCAATTATGCATTTATAGGTGTCCTTGTCATAAGTTTCATAACCTTCAAAAATTATACAATTATAATCATGTTGCATAAGAGTGTTCAAGACTGAAAGCATCAAACAGTCTGCAAGAATAACCCTCAAAAGCAAATGGAGTTACAAGAAAGGTTCCGGATAAGATTGATAAGATATATTGCATGCACCTAGAAAGAAGTCTTGCATGACTAAAACACACACTAGCCCAGGCTCTCCACTAAACTAAGTGTTTGCATTTTAATTCCATGTGGTAGTTCTGAGATGAAATGTGCATGAACAACCAAAAAGATGACACATAAATTTTGTCTGGAAATATTAAGGCGGACAACTTCCAACAGTTTCATACAAGGAAAAATTGAAATGTGCATGAACAACCAAAAAGATGACACATTTATGTCATGCAATGCACTAGCCTTTGGTTATGCATAAATTTTGTCTGGAAATATTAAAGCGGACAACTTCCAACAGTTTCATACAAGGAAAAAACTCCCATAATCAGAAAGAAAGCTTTCCTCTCCCTCTTCAAAGAAAGGAACTCCAGATGGAAGACTGTTGTAATAGCCAGCATTCTGTGGTCCCCTCTCTCCCCACTGAGGTTTTCCTTCTCTGTATGCTGCTAGCTTTAGGTCATCCATCCTAACCAGGGTTGAACACGGTCAGAATTCAACATCAACCAAATTTCCATCACAAGATGAAAGAGTTACCTACATGTACTTGTCATAGCACTGGAATTCGCCAATTCCAGGAAATGTCCATCTACCATCACCAAAAGGATGTGCAGGATACCTGTGTGCAATGCTCCATAAGAAATTATTGCACTGGCTTCATACTTGTGGTTCTAGTGTAACTGTAACATTACCTAAGTTCACCAGAAGGACCAAGACCAACACCAATTTCTTCTATCACAGTTCCAATAAAGGATTCAAATTTCTTAACAAAACTGAACATGAAATCTTCATAACATTGGAGGGCAGTCCGGCCACAAAACAGAGGAATGTCGTCAACCCCTAGTGTAAGATAATCATCATTGGAAAATCCCTTTTGGTCTCGATAATATATATGCTTATTTTGGTCACCAATCTGGGTGGGAAAAAAAAAAGCATCAGCTTCCCCATATAAATTCAGGATCCAAACTAATTTAGATGCAATTAAGGTCAAATTATAGTTCTTCTTTCACATCCATATACTATGATAAATTTTTGTGTAGATCAAAGATGAAATCAAGCATGGCAATGAGAACACAGTACCAAAGCACATTAGCAAAGGAGGGTTCTTTGGAAACATCGATATTATGCTGTCATCCAAATGTGTAATGTTTCCTATGCTGTCAGAAATTATGACCAGATAATTTAAAGGTGTTGATTGAGAAAATCATGTGGATTCTACCAGTCTAATAACTTCAACAGCCAAAGAAAAACTTCTCGGCCAGAAACAAATGGGATTATTTACTGAATAATCCAAAAAAAAGAAAAAAAGAAAAATAATAGCATGAAGAAGTTTGCACCATTGGTAATGACTTAGATGTAACCATAGTAGCAAAGAAACAAACCTCTATGATCCAAAGAGGAAGACTTACACCCCCTTTTCTTCTAAAAGAAGAATTCATGTTTGAGTGAAAAGACAAGGCAACATGCAACTTCAACCCTGACTCAGAAATCAGTTTGAAAAGCTCTTCATATAGAGACCAATCATATTTAAGAGGAGAGAAACGCTCTACAATTCCCCACCAAACCTCAACTGCAATTCCATGGACACCTGCCATCTTGAGTGCTTTTAGAGATACAGTTAAGGCCTTGATTCTGAAACAAAAATGAACAAAGCCACATATAAAGTGTTCCTGTGTCGCCAATGAAACTTCAAAGAGAAAAAGAAAGTACACGAACTGAATTGGGAAGAGATAACTTAAAAAATATTTTCGAAACCACTATTAAGTCCAATGAGTAAATAACTGGAATTGGGAGAAGTTGCAATAATTAACTTCAACCTGCTAGATAATCTGGCGTTCTAAATATATTAATTGCTCTCAAATACTTATTATTATGGAAAGACATAAAACTTACTTCCTAATCCTCGGACTCCCCGAATCATCGATGCAGAATGCATCGACAGGCATCATCACATATACCGGAATTCTCTTATGTCTCGATGATGGCAATATTGAGGACCTCGAATTGTCCCGTGCATCCATGCTGCAACAATACATTGATCATCAAAGTAATGCACAATTGTAACATCACATACGTACACATACACATACATAGTATACATGTGTAGCGATTGTGTAGCGATCCAATTTCAACTTTTAACAGCAAGAAACAAGCTTAGAAATTTCTCGTTGAATCAATCATTGTGTTAAGCTTCCGTTTTTAACTTGCCATTTTAAACTTATCAGCAACCAAACTGAGCCCATTCTACTATTCAATAAACCCAACACAAATCAAGAATTTTATGGTGAACCAAAAAAATCAAGCAACTGAAGAAACTAAAAACAAGAGAAAATTGAAAGACAGAATTGTGTGCGAGAGAGAACCTGAGAATGCTATTTACAGGAACAGAAGGGGACCTAGAGAAGAGGCCGTTTTTAAAAAGAGGAATTGTCGAAACGTTTCGAAGATTGCTGCTTCGGATGTTGGGCTTGTCGTCGAAAGTGACCTCCTTGAAGATGAACCTTGTTCTGGCTGTGCATTTGCACACAACTCCTTCGTTGTCCACCATTGCCATCGATCTCAATTCTCAATTTCACAGAGAGAGAGAGCTGAGGCTCTGAAAGAAACTCCTCTATTATATTTCTACAAAATTAGATTATTAGTTGAAAGTTGAAACAAAAAATTTAATCAAACTGATGATAGATATATATATATATATATATATATTTGTTTGTTTGTTTGTTTGAAACAAAAAATTTAATCAAACTGATGATAGATATATATATATATATATATATATATATATTTGTTTGTTTGTTTGTTTGTTTTCTGGTATTTTGATCACTCTTCATCACTCGTCACTCATCAGACTAGTAGCTTGGCTCAATTGTACTAGACTAAATTAATATTGAGTGGCACTATTCCCACCCCGGTTCATTTATATTGGTACTCGACAATTTTTCGTATTTTACTCGACACCAATTTAATATTTGAATGGAAAATTATGTTAAAATGACAATTGAGGACATTTCATTTAAAAAAAAAAAAAACCGAATCCTCTATTTATACGGGTAATTTTTTCTAAACCCCCTAACTATCAACAAACGTTTCTTAAGGTCCTACCTATCTAGGAACTCTCTCAAAACCCTCTAAAACTTATAATACCTCTTTTGCCCTTCTGACGCACTCTGACGTGCACTGACGCGCTCTGACGCAAACTGACACGTGGGCTGACATGGACTGACGCGCGCCCAAAAATACAGTTACGCTGAACAAATAGTTACACTATATTGCAAAAATAATGTTATACTAAAATTGAAACTGAATTTTAGAAATACAATTACATTAAAAAATAACTACAAATAATTATACTATTAATTTTTTAAAAAGAAAAAAACTTGCAGGCCCATTAAAAAAAAAATCAAGAGATAATTATTGAAACACCCATTTAGACTACCTTCTTCTTATATGGTCCACCAATTTAATTAGGCTTCCCAACAGGTCCTGTTAGTTTCTATCCGACCCACCTTTTTTTTCCCCCGGCCCACATTATTTTTTCCTAACCCTCACTCTGTCTCTCTCCATCTCTTTCATTTCCCATTTCAAACAAGCAGATATTTCTCTCATTTCTCTCTCCTCACTTACGCTGCCCTCATTCTTCAGCCGCCAACCCCTGCTCTCCCATCACTCTCTCCTTCTCTCTTTCGCCTTCAAGGTGCTTGCTAATCTGCTATCGGCGCCGTCGATCTATGTCAGTGAAGAACATCTACTGGTTGGATTATTGTATCAGTCTCTTCCCTCACTACTTGACCCCTCATCGCTCTCATAGACTTTTACAAGTTCCTTTCACCATTTTAGCTCAATTATAGTTTTTGGGTTTCTTTAATCCTACAAGCAGCAGATCATGTAGTAGTGTGTGCCTTTAATTGGTTACATGAAGTTGAAAAAGTCATTTTAAGAAAAGAGAAAGGAAAAAGAATATGATGAAAGACCCATCGCCCATGTAATTTTTAGCTGCACCTAATTGATGGCCAAAAGTAAAGTTCTTTTTGTGTAGACTCTGCTTTTCAATCTCATGTCTATCTCTTTGCTTGCTGAAAAATGGGCGTGTGCCTTTGTGACGCTGGAGCAGCATGCTCTAAATATTATGTTTCTAATTTACAAAGTGCATCTCATAAAATATTTTAACATGATACCTTTGATTAATAGTTGTTTAAATATTTTGCTGTAGATCAAGAAAAGCAAAGAAGTAGTTGGAAACATAGCTAAACTGCCGTTGAATTGGGGTTTTAGATTTTGGCACTCCAAAATAATCGTTGATTTCATTTTTGTTTGGATTATATGATTTCATTTGGATTTAATTTATTATTGGGCTTAAGATTTGGTTTATTGTAATTATGTCATATTTATTGGTTTAATATGTAAGACTTTTTGCCAATTTTTTACATAGAATTGAAATATAAGTGAAGTTATGGTTGTTACTATTTTGTCTAAGGTGATTGTTACTGGCTGATCATTGTTACTGTCAAACAATAACAATTTATAAGTGAAGTCATGGTTGTTACTATTTTGTCTAAAGTGATTGTTACTGGCTGATCATTGTTACTGTCAAATAATAATAATTCATAATTGTTATTACTTGGCAATAACAATAAATTAACAAACAGTAACAATAAAATTGTCACTGTCAGACAGTAACAATAAGGTGATTGTTACTGTATGATAGTAACAATTTTTTAGATATGAAAAAAAAAGGATGAGCTTTTATGCTATTTTTGATGTATTTATACATAAAAAAAGGGAGGTGATTTTTGCACTCCACTTCTCTCCGT
>QANT01001503.1:0-20359 GCA_003254885.1 Purshia tridentata | reverse complement strand
CAAACATGAGAGAAATGAGTCATAAAGGGTGGAGATGTGAAATACTCGATTCATTTCGTGCTTGTGATACCACATCACTATCTCTATTACAGGAAATTAAGTTCTTCTCTAACTAGACATGTAGAGAACGATTCCCTTATCAAAGCTGGGAGCATCATGCCTTCATCACTAGCCAATTATAATTTTATACTCATTTTTATATCTATTTTTCTATTCTGTTTTAATCTTAACCAAGAAGAATGACTAAAATTAAAAACATAATAGAGAAATTAGTATGAAAATGAGAAGAGAATTCTTTTATGTGAAGTAAAATTGTGTGTGATTACTTATAACACGTTACTTATAGTCTTATAACATGTTACTTAACGATATTGTTTAACTAAATAGTTCACTCACATTGGCATAACACCAAGTTTTTTATTATATAAATATAAGAATTTTATATTTTTGTTATTTGAGTGTTCGAATTTATTCATCAAATGTTTTAAGTACATGTATTTAGGAACTCCCATCCTAAATCCAAGGTAACCTGGTCCACAACCTAGAATTTAGTTACTTATCCATTGTTGTTTACATTTTCTTTATGTGGACCCAGAATGCTTTTAATAGTTTCACCATCAAATATAACTCATCATTTCATCACTTGATTATTCTGATGGCTAGTGGACATTACAACCATTGCCTGCTTCAAAATGATTCGAGATTAGAACCACATAATTAGAGTCTAATAACAGTAGATAAAAGATTCATATCCCCCAAATCATGCCATTGTTCTTGGATTAATTTCCAAACGAAAAGACTGGTTCTTTAATTATATGCCAATTAAAGAAGATATTTCCTTTTAAAACTACACATTGCATTTCAAACGCAATGATTTTCCTCACGCTTAACCAATGATTTTATCAAACTTTGCTACATGGGCCGTGACACTACTAAAGAACCATGCCAGTAGTCCAACTTTTGTCTAATTTTTTTTAGATGTATATATTCATGTGTTTTTCTTTCATCAGGTGATAGATAAGTCATGTGATGAAAGATTTATGAACAATAAATACATATGCCAGTTACATAAAAGTTTTACTCTGTCTATTTTATTTCTCATATTATTTCAGCCAAATAATACTTTTATACTAATTTGTGGAATTTCCAATTTCATCCCTGTAATTTAAAATGGTGCAATCAAACCCCTGTACTAGTTTACTAGGTTGCAAGCTGAAACCAAGTCTAAATCTTTGTCTTAGGCTGGTCTTGGCCTCTTGATTATGGGCTTTTTCTTTTTAGAGTTTCCCCTTGTTCACTCTATCTTTGCATTTCACTGGCCCAAAAACAAAAACAAAAAAACAAGAAAAAAGAAGCGCAAGTAGCGTGTAGCCGTTAGAAGGTCGCGCCATTTTAATTGAGCGTGTCCAGCACGTGGGACCCTATAATTCTGATCTATTTATCTCCAACCTTATCCACTTTCGTAAATTATATATTAAGGAAATTTCGACAGTGATGATGATAGTCTGATAGCCTTGTCGTGCTTATCACTTAATCCCCGATTCCCCATTTAATTGACAAATAAATAAATAAATAAAAATCCTCATTATACATGTTCTTTAAACTTTTATCTCAGTTTTTTCATAAGGGTAAAATGAGTTTTTAATTTTGTCTTTTTTAAAAGGAAAAGAAATTAGGAAAGAGGAAAGTTACAGAGTGAGTATACTGTATATCTAAAAATGGGCAAAACTATTTAAATTAAAACTTAACCTAATCAGAAGTAAATAAGAAAAACAAAAAGGAAAACGAAACATCACTTATGTGTCCACGTGTCCACCCTCATATCATAAGAAAAAAAGCACAAAGAAAGAAAAGAAAAAAATTCCGAAACTGTTACTTATTTTCTTCCCACCAAAATGAAAAATGTCGACGCCAATTCCGACTACTCGAATCCTCCAGATCCCCACAACTCACTCCCCCAAACCGAAATGTTAACGGGAGGCTCCAAGAAGCGACAGCGTGCTGCCCACGCCGCCGCCAACTCCACCACCACCACCATCACCAGAGCCAGCCGCCCCTGCGCCGCCGTCATCATCGACTCCTCCCACGCCGACTCTAAAGGGCTCACAACCCAACAATCCCCTTCCAACTCCAACCCGACCCGCAACCGATACCCGTATTCGAATCTTTCCTACAATGACCCGGCCTCCGCCGACGTCATCCTTCGCCTTTTCGTTGACAACCTCTCACCCTTAGACCCCATCATCTCATCCGCCTCCGCTTCCGAAACCGACGTCGTTTTGCATCTCCACTCCCACGCCCTCCGCCGCTCCAAATACTTTGCCGCCCTATTATCAGACCGATGGCAGCAACACCAAAACGACGTCGCTTCCACCGCCACCGACCCGATTCGCATCAATTTGGGGGTCCCACCCACACCTGGAGCCATCGAAACCCGAATCGCCGTCCTCAAGCTCCTCTACACCGACGACCTCGCCTCCGCCATCACCACCGTGTCGGCGGCTCTGGACCTGCTCCCAGTGGCCTCGGAGCTGCTCTTCGAGGACTGCGTCCGGTTCTCAGTCCGGTTCCTCGAGGCCGTGCCGTGGACCGAGGACGAAGAGCTCCGCGTCCTTACCCTGATCCCCCACCTCACGGACGACGAGTCCAGGGACCTCCTCGCTAGGGTTTCCGGAACCGATGGTTCCAGTGAGGACATGCTGTACGGACTGATCGGCGCCGTGATCCACAACCCGAACATGGCATTCGTCAAGGCCTTCGTGGCGAAGCTGCTGAGGGAGTTCTCGTCTAAGGACTCGGCGGAGCGCGTGCTGGAGCGTGCATTTCAGACGACCTTCAAAGTCGTCAAGGAGTCCATGGAGGATTACACGAGTCCCGGGGTTAGGGGCGACCACAACGAGACGGAGGCGATTCAGAGGCTCAACCTGCACACGGCCGTGACCAATGGGAAGCATTTGCTGTGGTTGGTGGAGAGGATGATTGAGCTCCGGGTGGCTGATGCTGCTGTTAAGGAGTGGAGCGAGCAACCCTCGTTCACCGCCGATTTGCAGCGGGCTTTTCGCGACGATGCATGGAGAAACATCGTGCCCGCATTGCCTAGCGTCTTGCTTCGCTGCACTTCGAAGCTTGCGCATGCCGTGGCTGGCGGTACCATTTTGGTTGCTACACAGGTATTGAATATCACCTTTCTTCTTAGAATAGCGGAATTTCATGCTCATTTTATTACTTCTCTTTTTTGGTTTGTCATTTGCTAGGCTGATAATGGGTTTTCTGCGTAGTTCCTTTTGAACCATCTAATGGAAATGCTTACTAGGGTAATTTGGTATTAATATGGAGATTATGTTGTTCTACATTTTTACATTGATTGGCTTGCTCAATCATAGGATTGGGAGCCACAATTTTGATTTGTCTTGGTTAACTAGCCACATTCTTCAAATACATGGATGACCATGATAGGAACTTTTTTCTCTTCCTTTTCACACCAGTGCTCAAATTGATTGTATAGTTGAACAACTTTTCATTTGGTTTTTCCTTTGATCTATGCTGATGTTGGTTTTCTTTGAATACATTTTAAAAATGGACTATCTTGTACAGAATGTTACATATATTTATTTATGTGGAATCTTCTTGGGCCGTGTAGATTTTTGCTGAACACCTAAACTGTCAAGCATTTGTCGTTGATAGAACCAGCAGTCACTAAATGGTTTTTTTTTACAGTATGTTTTGAATGAGAGAACTAGAAAGAAAGAGAGAAATTTGAAGTTCTTCTTGGTTGTATGGTTAAATGTGGAGAAAAGAAAAGATACTTTTGAAGCCTTATAAAATATACTTTTGAAGCCTTATTTCAGTTCCTCCAGAAGTGGAATTGGAGAGAAAATGAGATATGAGTGTCATTTGATTTTGAATATTAGAAAATTTGTTTCAAATTTATGAACATCCTAATACTTAAGATAATGCTACTTGATTAGCAACCCAATTTCACCAGTGTCCTCTCATCCTTGTTTCTTAGGTGCTCAGATGTTATGTAAAGATTATTGTGTTTTTTCATGTAAGTTCTGAAAATCGGTGGTTCACGCAGATCAAGTAATCTAAGGCTGGTTTTTCTAATTGATTTTTCAGGTTCGAAAGAAGATTGTAAAAGATTGGCTTCCAGTTCTGATAGTATGCAAAGACAATAATACTTCGCCTCTGACACCGAATAACAAACCACTGTATTTGGACCTGGAAGAGACATTTCTCAAAATCATCTCTACGCTGCCAATGTCAGATGCACAGGAGTTGTTGCAGCAGTGCCTCAGCTTCTCAACCCGAAATGTGGAGGACTGCCCTCACTTGGTCAGGGCCTTCAACACCTGGTTCCGCCGTGCCGCACATCCCCCTCAAGCACACAATCTTTGTTAAAATCCAGTGGTCATTGAACTAGTGCTGCTTTGTACTTATCCCTGCGGATGTTTAGGCTCTCTGGCATTGTGCATATTACCCTGTTGTCCTATAGAGCCAAAACTTTGCACTTTGTGCATAAACCTGAAACTTTTCTGCCTCTGTAAAAAGAAGGTTAACTGCTTTTGATGGTATTCCTGATAGCTTTCTTCACCTTCTTGACCAACTTTTGATTTTAACTTTTAATCTGCTTAACTAATGTACAGTGGTGAGAATCGAATGGATAAGTGGATCCTTGAAACATATATGATCTTTTAGATGACTGTTCCATTTGGTCTGTTCTGTTCTCTTACAAGAAATTTTGGTTCTTAGGCTATTTATTTGTATCATGTATTCAAATAAGAGTCTACCTAGTCAACTGTTCAAGTTACCATTCTAACTCGTAGTAATCTGTTTTCGAGTTGTACTTGTTGGTTCGTTAACAAATCTGGCGGGTCCAAGCTTGCCATCTCTGAAATACTTTCTGAATAAGAATTGCAGAACTTTACACCTTAACCAACGGAAGGAAGCCTAAATGCTTTTGATGCTATTTGTGTTTTTGGTCTTTTGATCAATAAGGTTTGTCGAATAGTATAAACTTTCTCAGTGCTATTTTGCTTATCACAAAAAAAGTGGTGATATTATCACCATACTAAATAGTTCTTTTGGTGGTGAGATTATTATCATATCAAGTGGTTGATACATGTAAATTGAAAAACACGTGTCAACCGCCTAGTATAGTGGTAATGCTTGTCATTGATGATCAAAATATTTTCCAAACCTCTTATCGGAAATTGAGGCTTCCTCCGTCTCATTATGATGTCATTTGGAGGATTGCAGAGAACTTAAGAAGAAGTCGACAATATTGCAGTGTCTGAAATAATTGCGTGACATAAAATCTTAAAAGCTGGGCACCACATTTCAACAGCATTTGCCCATTTTTCTTTCTTCGTTTGTTCGTGGTGAATTTTTTAAAAGTGAAATAACTTATCGTGTTCCATAAGACCATGCATACTCGTTCAGTTTAAGTGCAAATGAAGAACACTGAAAAGTACCAAGATGAGTTTACTGTTTTTTGCAATGCAAATGAACTGTAATATTATACTAGAAGTTAATCAGTTGTACATAACTATGCTGGAGTATAATTCTACAGCTTTAAGCTTGGCTTTTACTAAAAATGCTTCTAATCGGAATCCCCAATCACTTTGGATGAGTTTTATTGTGCCTGTTGTCCAGCACAAACAAGGACTAAACATAATTTCCAAATAGATGGCTTCTGCTTCAAGAAACAGCCCCCCATGCCACTGAAGGTCTCTTTTCCTCTCCCATTGGCAATTTGATATTGGCTCTGGAAGGAAGCAGATTTAAAACTCTTAATGAGAATACCAAGAGACTAGTGCTAACAATGAGTCATGAACAATATAGCACATAAGAAAGACCAGAAACACGTATGACACAGAAATTCAGTCATGCCCATGCCAAATTCACTGCCGTCAACAACCCTAAGAAAACAAAACTACAAGGCTGACAGAAGATCAACTAGCTGCACAAAGATCCCAACTCACAAGTGACATCATTCCCTGTGAAACAAGTGTAGGAAGTTGAAAACATGAGCTTTGATCCAGAATGGGATGTCAGGTCTGCCATTGGAGGGTGTACAACAGTTTAGGCTAAAATAGCAATCAGTGAAAATGTGAATTACAGTAGCCGCCTTCTCAAGTTCCGGGTGGTGCCTTGGTAGGTTCGTACTAGCAATCCCACTCCAATGCCAATTCCAACACAAACACTCAAGCCAATGCCAACACCCACTCTCACACCAGCATTGAACCATGAAAGCTCTCCATCTTCACCTTCAAAGTACAGGTTGTTATCTCCGTTTTCTGGCTTGTGGTCTGAGTATTCTGGCACCTGTAAAGTATATGCAAATTGAGAAAGATTTAAATGAAATGCAGAATGCCCGAACAAACAAATGCAGAATGCTTGGTCAAATTGAGTGTAAGTGGACTTGGATGGTTTCCCAAAAGAATACCAAAAGCATGATGCAAACATTATCAGTATTGGCAGCTAAAACCAAATGTGAGCAAATTAATGCAATCCTACATGCAAATATTATTATATCATTTTTTACGTCTTGATAAAATAGCTCCATATTTCTCATGCATAAAACTATAGTTCATGTTAACTAATCAAATAGCCATAAAATGCTAGTATCTCCTTAACGACTGTATGATTAGAGATTCACAAAAAAAATTGACCGTTGATTTGCACTTAGATTCACACTGAACAGGATAGAATAAAATTTACTATTTTTTTTATAGAAACTAAGACTACACGGCAGAGAAGGGTTTCCGAATTTTAATGAAGCTTTAGCACTATAGGTATGCATAATTTCATAGCAATATGGCCTCAAAATACGAGTAAACAAGAGATAGTTTCCTAGTACTTTGAGGTATAAGAGGGGGATCAGCATCATTTTATCTCTTTAAGACAGTAGCTTGCTGCTTCTTTGGGTTTGGGAGGATACACTGAAAGGAAAATATACCACATGAATATCATATATCTACACCATATGCAACTTATATATTATATAAGATGATAAAACTGAGTATTATTCTGTTTCTCTGTAGACTGCAGCTTCACAACATGAGTCTGTATCATTAGAAGGTTGAATTTGCTTGTCAGGGCATTCATTATGCAACACTTTTTTATCACTTTGTTGGTGCTGATGCAACACGAAATTTTTAACATGCAGGTGAAGTGTATGAGCAGTAACCAACCATGGTATCAAACATGTCCATGGCTAATGAAACATTAATCTGAGGGTGAGCATGATATCTAAAACTTGAAAATTCATTATAAATAAAATCTACACAAATACTAAATGGAAAGTAGGTACCAGAAAAGCATGCCTAGAAGGATTATTTTTCTGGTCTTCAGTTTCCTCATACTCTGGTATAGAATCCAGCAACCCTTTCCTCATATGCTTCTTCGAAAGAGAAAGGGACTTTGTTAAAATTGTTGGAGTTCCCAAGAAGGACCCTGCGATGTATACCTCAATTGAAGGTGAAGCAGACTCTGCACCCATAAATTGCTTTCCTTTAAAGAAGCCAGTGCTTGCAATTATATCTGACTCACAATTCATTCTCCATCTCTGGCCATGATGATCTGTTTCCGCAATGAAACCATTACAATTACACAGTTCTAAAGTCCCAGATAGCAGGACAACATTCTTGTCAAAAACCTCAAACTTTACAGTGCCAGTCATCCTTATACTATCAGTGCTCACAAAAGTAGCTTCTTCAGACTTCTTATCTAACCGATCCCTTCGAAGAAGGGTTGTTGCCCCATCAGAATAGATGCTAGTTCTAACACCATTGACTTCAAGAAGGGTATCCGGATCCAATGGAATATGATTTAGTGTAAGGAACTCCGGAGCAGAATCATCAATCTCACATTTGCTAATTCTAACATAAAAAACTCTTACATCAAGCCAGGGTAATGACACCTTAGTGCAGGGATGGTAGGTGGATTGTCTTCTAACCATGTGGCCATTATCAGTTGCCCCGTGGCCGTTGGATGTCTCATAAGAATTATCCATTGACCCCCAATGATTCAACTTTCCTCCTTAATGAAATCCTTCCACCTTAATTGAGATGATGAATAGGGATAGTCCATACAAATGGAACTCCTATGAGCATAGAAAGCCTACATCCATATCAATGAAATCAAATTAAGTAATCTATGCAAAAAAGCTTGGTCATGGAAAACAAAATATGCAAGAAACACCAGAAATCTGCCTGACTAGTATGCAGTCCAACTACCCTGTGAACAAAGGAGTTTGTTCAAAATGAAAGGACTTTCTGTTTGCAACAGAAGATAAGAACAAAACCAGCAAAGACAAAGGAGAACCCAGTTCCTACAGACAAAACCCATTATCAGAGGAGATAAAAATGGTAAGAGAGAAAGGTATACTTACCACCATATATGCTAGTTTTTCTGTAACAACTCAACTGAGGAACAAAAAGCTATTAATTGCAGAAAAAGAAGAACGGCAGGACTAAGACACACCAAACCGAAGCAAAAACAAAAAGATAAAATAAGGGATAAGGTGGGAAAATATTGGAGAAAATCCAAAAAAATCAGTAGTCTTCGAAGTTGAAACCCCAAAGATTGATGGCTAAAACCCAACAAAAATGGTCTTTGACTCCCTACTCCCTAGTCATGGCTGGTTTAAAATCACATCAAGCTCAAAACAATACAACAAAGCTATGACATAATAGCAGCAGAAGAAATAAAGCTAAAGACTACAAGATTTGTTCATTTCGACTCCAAATTTTTGATGAAGTACATACAAATATACAAGTCAATATAAGTATAAAACCCAACTAATGACCCTGAAAGCTATCTTATTAATGATCATAACAGACTGACAAACGTCACAGACCCCAACAAAATGACAGGCTATAAACGACATATTTTCCCACGCCATATAAACAGACAAACTTTATTTGTGTGTGTGCGCGGGCGTGTGTGTAATCGCAAACACTAATTTAATACCCAGAAAAACTCACCACAAATATCTCAGAGCCCCTACAGATCATATGATAATTGGTAAGGACTCAAGTACAACAAAATGAAGCTTTTGTTACACCCTACAGGAAATTGGTGGCCACGCAAAGCAAATCACAATTTTATCGAATCAGAAAACAGAGAGGTACCCAACTCCTGGCTAAGAGTGAGAGAACTGGGATTTGCTTGATTTGTATTAATATTGGGAAATAAGACCAACCCAAGTCAAATTTCACTAAGAACAATGGGTTAATCTTAATTTGAGGCTCTGGATATTATCGTTTTGTTTATTCGAAGTGGGGTCGCTCTGTATCTGATATTTCTCAGATCTTATCCTACAAGGCTACAAGGTGCTGAGAGAGGAGAGAGGAGAGAGGAGAGAGGAGAGAGGAGAGAGAGCATGCAGTTCTCATTTGACAAGGCCAACGTAATATGAATGGGACGTCCAAACTTTATTGGATGTAACTCTCCACAGTCCATAACAAGCAATCCGTGGGAAATTCCTAATACTGTTTTGTCTATAAACATTGTTCTCCATATTTTAATGCTATTCTCCTGTCCTGATTAAATTTTTTTTAATAGTACTCTCCTTGTTAAAAACACTATCCCCCCCCCCCCCCAAAAAAAAAAAACACTATCAATTTTTGTCAAATTTCATAATTCGTTTAACTTCTACTAAATAATAGGAAGATGCACGATATGTGGAAGAATAAAATCTTATGTTTACGAGCAGATCACCATTTGATTAAGTGAAAACTGTGATTTTACCTTTCTATGCATACTAGATGACAAAAATTAGACCAAAACTAATGATATTTTTAACCACAAGGATACAATTAAAATTTTTAAACCAGGAAGACATTTGTACAATTTGACTCTTTCATTTTTCTTCTTCACCTCTATGTGTACTTTCATTTCTTCCATATTTTTCCTCTATTAAAATAAAATAAAAATCAATTATAATTGTTTTATTTTATTTTTATACATTTCATCAATTTTCTTATATATTTGTCAATCTCTCTTCTTTTTTTCTTCTCCATCTTTACTTAAAAGGAAACAATAAACGAAAACAAATTTACCAAACATTTGTTTGCTTCACCCTCTTCTCTCTTTCTCTACCAGTCGAACCAAGCACCTAATGGACTTCGGTTGTTATACAAAATCCAACAAGCCACAAAGTGACCGATAAAATGTCATCAAACATTCGTAAAAGCCCAAAACATTGAATTAAAAGTCAAAATTCATAAAAGCCCACGTACTTTATTAATTAGGACTTGCAAAAACTACCACCGCATTACATTCCTTACAGCAAGTACTACAAAATCTGAATTTCATTGGGTATGGATACATGCTTTTCTGCAACATGAATTCATTATTTTCCTGTTCTTGCTCATCTCAGGCTTTTCACCTCTTCAATCACAAGGCAAGTTGTTCTAAACATAAATGTAGAATATGCCCATAAATATTTGATTACCTTTTATTAATGAGCATGGCTTCAAGACCCTCATCTCAACTCAAAATCGACTCCATGCCTTCACATTCACATGTATGATGTATCCCACATGCCTAACAGGCAGAGACCCGACTAGGCAGTACTAACATACAAAGAGAAGGTACCATTCCTATTTTTCTAGGTTCATAATTCATTAGTTCTGAGAGGCCAAAAAAAAAATTCATTAGCTCTTCTCTCCAAGCACTACATTATGTGCCATCACAGTCAAAAGGGTCTATTACAGTTCTGAGTAAAATAAAAATTGATCACAGAAATCGTTTAAGAAACAGCAACTTCTACGCCACAGGCACACAAGGAGGAGCACAGTACAGTACAACTTGATCGCACTGGGGCCAGAATGCTTGGTTAAATTTGGTTCATGTTCAGCTTGGATCGAGAAGTCCTACCCAAGAATAATTTATAATTAGCCGAGCTTAAACTCATTCAACACAAATCATACAATTCACCAAAGAAGCATATGTAACAAATTACATAATCAAAGTGCCAAAAATTGGAAGAGCTCTAGTTTGAGTAGTTTAGGACGGAGGTGCTTCAATAATACATGAAATAACAAGGTAACTAAGCAAATTTACTGCATTCCAAATTGACTCTTTATACTATACTGTCCAAGATGTCTAGTCTAGCCATTCATCAGATTGGTTATTTTGAAACCTGTGAAGCGCCCCCAAGGGCAATCATGAATGGAAAATTTTCAGGAACTCCAATCAAGCTATTCCCCACACAAGTTTGTAATTTCTTTGACTATTCCATTAAGCACCAAGTCTTTTCTATTTGTTTTAAACACCTGGTGTAACTATCCCTAAGTCCTATATTTAAAGACATGCAGACCCAAGGTTTGCTTCATTCAAGCAGGCTGAAATCATTTTAGTACGTTAGCTGTGTAAGTGAAACATCTGTGTCTTGAAAAAAGAAAGAAAAAGACACGCATGCACAAAAAAGGTCCTCCATTGTCTACCTTACAAATGCAAGGGATAAAATGTTAATGTGCACACTAGCATGTAATATTGAAGACAAAGTGAACACTAATTTTTTGGAATGCCAAGTGAAACTTACACAATGCATTTTCCAGAAGTCAAAGGAAAAGGCAAAAGAACAAAGGATAGAGGAACCAATATGCAAGCCAATTTGGTTGAAAACTTGAAATGACTGGAGCCATGAGTCTTTATCACCGAGGAACTGCAACGTCTAGAAAGACCAATCAAGAAATATAGGAAGAGCATCAGCAGATGAAGAAATTCTACCGATAAAGAGAAAAATATGTTTAGCGGTGAGTAGGATAAAACATATTGAAAAGGGGCGTGGCAATGAAAAGCCTACGATTATATCAAGTTTCTAGGGAAACATGACAACAAACTGCATCATTCAGGTGAGGAGCAAAATAGCAAGTCAGTGGTTCTTTCATAGAACCAGACTTTCACTACCAGACATGTAATAGATGTTTTCAGTACAATGGGAAGATCTTAACTTTAAGATGTCCAACTTGTTTTCTTATTTGGCTTTATCTAACCTAGAGAGGATACAGGAACATCAAGTGTATACTGCCTCATAATAGAATATCCTATCATTTCATAGCTTCCACTAGCAATGAGAAATGAATGAACACAAACAGGTGTGGCTGAATAATGCTGTCACTTAATCCAGGTGGCTTTAACACTAGAATATCCTTAAATTTCTATGGCTGAATAATGTTCTCACTTAATCACACGTCGCTTTAGAACTAGATTATCCTTTTTAAAATTTCTAGGCTGAATGATGTTCTCACTTAATCACACGTGGCTTTAATACAACAACAAAAATCCTTATAATTTCTCCCTCCTAGCAACTCACAAACAGGAAGTTTTAGTTATTAACACCAAACAGAGTTTCAAAGAGAAAAGAGTGTATTCATGTGCAGCATTTTTATTGTAATAAGAAACTGCAATTTCTGTGCATTTGCCATGCATTAATCAACAAGTAAGAAATCAAAATAAATGACTAAGAATGATCCTGAAAAGTACCACAAAAAAAACTGAACAGAAGTTTAACTGTAGCAACAAAATAGCCAATTTAAACAATTCGCCATAAGCTACAGAATACAAAGTCCAAAAATGCAAGACATGAAAGATTCTTTTCCGTTCAGAAAGTGACACAGAAGGAAAATCCTATGCACCAATTGTCTCACATAGCCGGCCGGCCTTGTCACAATGGTGATGCAAGACCTATACCACGATGTAGAAAAATGAGTCAGAAATAGACATCCAACGCAGAAAGAAATGTAATCAGTGCACCAAGATCCACTAGACAATAAACGACCACCTTAAGAGCAACTCATTACTGGACACTGAATTCCAAACACATAACGTGCACTGGAAACTTGAATTAATATCTTATTTTGACACTGACCCCAAGTTTTCGTTCTTGAAATTAATGAGAGAAAAATAGGCAAAAAAAGTCTGTAAGTACTGGACAAAAACAAGGACAACGTTTAATGATATTTCTTTCTGGTTTGTTCACTCAACTATTCCAAGAGGTAACAAGTCCTAAATTTACTTTACACAAAAATTAGACAGCAACACAATCCTAGTTTCTGTTGCCAATATATTTCTATAGCTACAACTAACGGGAACAAAGAAATAACAAAACCCAGATAAAGAGAACACTTTAATAACACAAAGATCTTTGAAAATAGAGAAAAAAAGTTACAACTAACGGGAACAAAGAAATAACAAAACCCACATAACACAAAGATCTTTGAAAATAGAGAAAAAAAGAAAGTGAGTTACCTTGAGAAAGGGAGCTCCAGCAGGTGGAATCGACAGCGATGTTGGATTTGAGCCTAGCAGAAGCAATGGCACTGTGAAGTGGCATCGTTGATTCCATGCTTCCCAATAACGAAACCAACCTATAAAAATCACAATAAAAACAATAACAATTTTGCTTAAATTTACATCTTTATAGAGGAACAAAAGGAGGCCCAAAATGGGTTGTCCTAAAGAAAAAAAATTGTTAAGTATGGCTAAGCTGGGTTTTAAAAAGATTGTACCTTGAAGCACAAGGGACGGCTCTGGTGGACGAAGCAAAGAGAGAAGGCATGGCTGCGGGGCTTAGGGAGGTTAGGGAGCTCTGGCTGAGTGTTCTGGAGCGAGCTGCCATGGACCTTGAGCCAGCCATTAATGCTGATCTGCACAACGAAGCCATTTCTTGTTTGGGGATTTGGGAAAAGAGTATAGTGTCGAGAGGGAGTGAGCTGAGTGTTGAACGAATGCAGAGGTCGATGAAAAAGCAGAGGTAGACTCGCTTAAACCCTACCTGTTGCTGAGGTTTACGACACCGTATTGGTCGCCCAATACAGCTGCTTCTTCTTTTCTTAATTTTCTCTACTTGCTTGGGCCCAGACATGATTGGGCCAGATGGGCCAGGTAAATTAATTCTTGGCCTCTAAAAATATGGGTACTAATAATAATATAAGGCTATTTGTATATGGGTGATGATTTTAATGCTTTAATTTTATACATTTGCACTCTTTCTTTTATTTTTATGCCTCGATAATTGAGCAAATGAAAGAAGAAAAATAAAAAAGAGGAGTGCAAGTGTATAAAATAGAAGTGCAAAAATCACTACCCTTTATATATATATATATATTTATTTGACCATGTTAGTACTATCTTAGATATGTACTGATATGTAAACTAAAATTAAAATATTCATGTCAACTAATGTGGCATGACTACATCAATGATCACATACGATGATCAACTAATGTGGTCAGGTAAATGTGTAAATAGTATTATTTCAGAACGCTATCTCTATTACAGATAAGTTTTTTGGGTACTTTACCTATAAATTCAAATGGAAAAGAACTTAGCACAGTCTATCTTAAGTCTAATACCTTCAAATGACAAAATTTTTATTGAGCGCTCGATAGTTTTTACTGAGTATTTAGCAGTTACAGATGCAACTTGCATATGAGTCCTAAAATATTCCTTATACAAGCTCAAAATACCTCTAAAATTGTAGATGTTACTCCAAAAAAAGCTACAAATAATGTAGGGTGCATATGTATTTGTAGAGCGCTTGATAGCTTTTTTTACATTGCCGACCGCATGCTCATGTGAAATATAATGTTTTTTGGTTTTATTTCTTTCAAGTGAATTTTCATTTAAGAATCTTGTGTTATTTGTCGTTGGAGCCTTGGAGGTAATTTATTAAAATTTTTTTTTTCCAAACCTGATTTGACATCAAGAAATAGAGACAAGGATTAGTCTCAAATATCAATGTCCAAACCTCTCTTTATTTGTGATGCTTATTGCTTCCTTATTAAAAGAAAATTTTCTTATGTCCTTAAAATGTTTGCTGAGTGCAAATAAGACGAGCTGAACTGTGCTAAAGTTTGTGCTTAGCTTAAGTTATGTGGTCAAGCTTAAATCTGTGGCCTATGACCTATAGGGCTTCTAAAGGCACTCTCCATTTGTTCAAGAAACTTCCTATCCAATTATTTTTCTTCTCACATCTTTATTATGACCATTCATTATAATTTAAAACTAATCAAATTAAAAGTTGATCATCATTAAAAACAAATAACAAATAGTCTTGCACATGGTTTTGGAGAAAAACATGATCATCATTATTTAACGAATGAGATGCCATAACCAAAATATTAAAAAGAAAAAAATAATTTGTGAATAGCATTTTAATGAACTTAGATTGAGGTTTTTCTTTTACATATCAACCGTTGGATTGAGTGTTTATAATTGATCAAGGATGCATAGTGAAAAATAAAAAAGGTTAACATATATTTCATCAGGTGAAACGCACCGTTTAAGTGATCATTCACACGACTCTCGGAGTGACATGAACACACTCTGAAACAAGTAGTACCTCAAATTTCCATTTTCATTGCTTGCCCCCCTCTTCCTCAAGAATCTCAACGTTCCCAAATCGAACCCGAGTCGCATAGAAGAAGACCCAACCGACTCAGCCATCATCGGCAATGGCTGCGATCTTAGCTCGGAAATCTCTTCAGGCTCTGCGCGCCAGACAGCTTGTAAGTTCATCCTCTGCCCTAACTGCCCTTTTCTTATTTTCCGCGCGTTTCGTTGCTGAGAAAATTTGCGAAGAAAACAAAACTTCGAAGCTCCAATATTGATATTCGCTTTTAGCCACCTATCAGAGTTATATTTTCCAGCTTTTTGCTCCGTCCATATTTCTCGGATCAGAAGCATAGTACAATAATTGATTTGTTTCAGCAGAACTGAGCTTTTTTTCTTCTTAAACTTCGATTTAAAAATTTGATTTTTATTTATTTCTGATATCAATAGCTCCAGTTTTGAGTGATTATTTCTTTAGTTCTAGATTTTACTGATACATAATTATATTGATTTCTTTTTTGTTTGCTTAAAATCTAATAAAGCAGCCACTATATTTGAGCTTTAATACCAATTAGTTATAGAAAGGGTTTGACGCTAACTGCTTTGTTTTTTGGTTGGGTATTGATTTGGTTATAGATGGACCATTTTTTGCTTTCTGAATGTGCTATGCCATTTGTGAGCTTTGGAGTTGTGTTAGAAAACCTATTTTTTGCACTAAGGAGGTGGATATACCTGTTTTATATTCTTATTCACTTTTGTAATACATATCCCAGTGACATATAGAGGGTTAGTCTGAATGGATATACCTGTTTTATATTCTTATTCACTTTTGTAATACATATACCAGTGACATATAGAGGGTTAGTCTGAATGGAAATACCTGGGTGTTTCATAGCATCTGGGTGATCCATGAACAAAGCATGTGGTGTACCACAAGTGATAGTTAGTAGTTATTATTACAAACAATTGTACTTACAGGACAAGCATATAAGAAATCAAAGCATTGAGCACGCCTTGAGTATTCATGTGTGCTGAGAATTAGGGGGATTTTGATGCTTATCAAAGGAGCTTAGAAGAATTCTGGATTGTTTTGCGGAATGGGGTTTTAAGGACCCTAAACCTCCTTGGAATGAGCTTTTTAGAAATTAGTGGAATCCAACTATTGTCATTTCATTAGGTACAGCAATGAATTTTACCATCTGAAAGAACATTGAGTATGGGTTTAGAAAATCCATCTCTTCTCTTCGGTTTTAGTTTTTATTTTTAAGACAATTCTATCTTTTATTATTTCTTTCTCTCTTCTCTTTCCTTTCTCATCTCTCTTTCTTATTTCTTTAATTAAAAAAAAAAAAAGATAAACCTTATCATCCTTAATGGTTTAATACTTTTCAGAACTTTACAAAAGAAGAGAGAGGTCAGATCAAATGTAAAAATTTAATGAAATGATAATCTGTAGATTTAAAATTCCAATAGATACATGTAAGATAATAAATCATGATTTTGAATCATAATGCTGAAAAGGTGAAATATTTAAATGGAATCTAACAAACCTAGACTAAGTTTTTTTCTTTTTTTTTTTTAATATGTGTTTTCGTTTTAGTATAATTATCTGGAGGGCCTTCCTAGAACTTTGGGTTTATGTATGCTTGTTTAATATTTTTTTTTAACAGTCTATTTGCTGGTTTGTGTGTAGGCTGTACCAGGGCAAGCATTGCAGGGTTCTTACTACTATGGACTGCGATCCAGTTCACACAACTACTCCACTAAAAAAGGTTTACTATTCTGTGGGGTCATGCTGTTTTGGAATAAAAATAATTTAAGATGTTGTTATTTTGATATCTTCAACATCATGTGGCTGTATAAGGTGCTTTATCATGTTGTAAATGATTTTACTTTTAAGAATTCATTTTAATTATTTGTTTTTGCCAACTGTAGAGGGTGAATTCTACTACTCCACTATAAAAGGTATGCTATTCTGAGGGGTCATGTGGTTTTGGAGCAATGATATTTAAAGATAAAATTATATAGATATCTTCAACAACATCATGTTATAAATGATTTTACTTTTTTAGAATTCATTTTTACTATGTTTATGCCAACTGCAGAGGATGAGGAAAGAGAGCAACTCGCAAAGGAGATTTCCAAGGATTGGAGTTCTGGTATCCCTTCCCCTAAATAAAAAAAGAAGAAAGAAAGCATTATTTTTGTTTCTAGTTTGGTGTACTTTATTGTAGGCCATGTGAAATTTATAGGCTCATTTTCTTTAATTACTGCAGTTTTCGAGCGAAGCATAAACACATTATTCCTCACTGAAATGGTTCGAGGTCTGATGTTGACGCTTAAGTACTTTTTTGAGAAAAAAGTTACTGTAAGTGTCTTCCTACACATTTCCCAGTCCCTTACTTGTTTCCGTTATGACATCTATCGTTTGCTTTGCAGATCAATTATCCATTTGAGAAGGGACCTTTGAGCCCCCGTTTTCGTGGTGAACATGCCCTACGGCGATATCCTACAGGAGAGGAGCGTTGCATTGCATGCAAACTTTGTGAAGCTGTAAGAGTTGAAACCTTGTTTTGGCTATTCTAGATTTTGAAATATGAATTAAGAAGCAGACCTTATAAATTTGGGATATGATGGTGAAACTACCTGCCTGCTAAACCTGGTTAGATAATTCATAGGAGCTCATTTCAGTCACTTGCTTTCTTTATTGGAGTTTATTTTGTTGTTGATATGTACTCTTTGAGCTGCCAATGGACAGTTCCTGCTTTGTTATATCGGACAATGCCTAGAGATTAGTGGCCATGCAACACTGCTCGTGGTCACTTTCAGAAAACCAAAATGAATTTTTGGCTTTGTTTTGGCAGCCAGGCTCGTTTGTGTCCAATTTCTTGCCAGATTAGGATATATTCTTGATGTGCACACGTAATATATCATATTGTTCTGCTTGCAGACTGAATTTATATACATGGTGTGCGTTCTGCATCCATTATCCCTTGCTTTGGATATAATTTAACTCATGTAGAATTTGAAGAATCATTTCACTGTGCAAATCATTAATGGGGTAACTTCATGTGTTATCATGCAATAAGGCTTTAGCAGCTGAATGTAGCATTTAAACTCACAAAGCAGTTGTTGTTCGTCAGATATGTCCAGCACAGGCAATCACAATTGAGGCTGAGGAAAGAGAAGATGGTAGCCGTAGGACTACTAGGTGAAGGATCATTCTTACTTTTCCCCCCTCCTCTCCTTCTCAATCTCCTCCTAACACTTGTCTCGTTTTTCAGGTATGACATTGACATGACAAAGTGCATCTACTGTGGATTCTGTCAAGAGGCATGTCCAGTTGATGCCATTGTAGAAGGACCGAACTTTGAATTTTCAACAGAGACTCATGAGGTTAATGAGCATCTTTCTTAAGCAACTAATTCTATCTTTCTACCTTTTTTCTTAGTAACTTTGGCTAACAACTGATACATGGATTTCTTTCTGCCCTTGTTGCAGGAGCTTCTTTATGACAAAGAAAAGCTGCTTGAGAATGGAGACCGCTGGGAGACTGAGATTGCTGAGAACCTCAGATCTGAAAGCCTCTATCGCTGATTGTGCACCAATGGTCCTTTCCTAGTTACCGAACTCGCTCTTTCTCTACTTTTTGATCATGTGGAAAAATAATAGATCCATGCATGGATCTTAAAGAGGTTGTATTGTTGGTCTGTGATACCCTAATCTTTGTCTGTGAGTCATTGTAAGTGATGATTTCAAATGCAAGTACATGGTTTCTTTCTGTAAGATTTTTAAACATGTTGAGAATGCTCATAAATGATTTTTTCCGGAAAAAAAATGTTCTGGCATCACAACCTTTTCATTGTGCTGCAGTCTCTCAACTCTTTCAAATGATTTACTAATTCAATTATATGACTCATTACTCATCCATTCATGTACCGTGTGCCACCCATAAGCAAAGTGTTAACTACCACAAGGAAATTTTTTTCCATCTATGTTACATTGCTACGGATAGCGAGAGACAAACATAATGGGCAACATGTTCTTTATGCTGTTAAATGCCTTTTTGAACTGATTGCTTTTAACATGCTTAACAATTTAATCACCACATATATTTTATTTTTGCAAATTTTTAGAAGATTTTCTTTTTAAATAAGGAATCGAACTTGAGTATACTGTAAGTAATTATAAGACTCTTATTTAACAGTTGCAGCTTTTTTGAACTTTTCATCTATCACTCTCATTAATGCTAAATTTTTTATAAATTTAAAATAAAAAATTGGCATCTGTCAAAGAGGCTGACCATTAGCTTTAGGGTTGGGCATATAATCGGTAAAATGGATCAAATCGACAAAATCAAACCGTATAGAATCTTTTTAATATTATTATACTCATATATTAAACCAAACTAAAGATAAATATATTGGTTTGGAAAAAAAATCCAAATCGATTAAATTAGGTTAAAAATTTAAAAATAGATATTTTAAAAATATGAATAGTTAGAAATAGGTCCAATTTTGAAGGGTCATTTGGACTAAAGCCTTATAGAAATTTAAATTAAGACTTAAATCTAATTTTTTAGACTGAGGTCCAAACAATAGACTTTTTAAAATTTTGACTCATATTATCTCTTAAAATTAAGATAATTAATATGAATTTATTATAAAAATTATGAAAGATAATATTTGTTCAAACATTTTTAATTAAAACATTCAAGATTATCTAGTTTTCTATTTTTTAATTTGAAATAATAAATGATAATATCTGTTTATATTATATAATAAAAATACATATTAACTCATAAAAAATAATCAAACAAGTAAAAGAAATATATATAGATACATTTCAATTGTACCAATATCTGAGTTGGTGTGTGTGTATATATATATTCAAGCTACTTCGTTTCTTGAGTTTTGAGAGTAAATCTCATATTTTCACCACATCCCTTCCTAGGGTATAGAATAGGTTCGATAGATGTGTTATGAAAATCCTGGAGCTAAACCATAATATA
>QANT01001501.1:0-64489 GCA_003254885.1 Purshia tridentata | reverse complement strand
ACTTCAATTTACTTTTCATAATATTACACTTGTATTAGTTTGTTTCTTAGATTTTTAATTTGAAAAATTAAGATACTTAACTTTTTCAATTTTGTCAATTAAGAAAATTCTGTTAATTTACTCAATAAATTCATATAAGTGATCGATGGGCACATGATTACTATTTTTTCTTCAATAAAGACTTTTTCGTGATGGGGATTTGACTTTGTGTAAATAAAGCTTTAGATAGCAAATGAGCAAATTTACAAAATTAAAAGGTCAAGTATTTTAATTTTTTAAATTGAAAATCTAGAGAGTAAATTGATACAAATACAAATAGTTTAGGGAGTAAAATGACATTTATCTCAACAAAAAATAATAATAATAAATTGTCTTATTAGATTTAAGTAAGGATTCGATCGAGTATCTACAAACAAATATAGTTTCTAAAATCAAAACACGTTTTTTACTATTCAAAATGACATTAATTAATTTGTTACTTTTTTATGTTTCCTAATGGTTCCCGGTTGTTACCTCTTACTAGCTTTATACGCACGTCTTATACATCAAAATGACACATTCCTACTGAAACTAGGAAAAGATCAATACATTCCAATACCACCGAGAGTAACACCATCTCAACCCTAACCAGCAATCACTTGCATGCATTATAGCGCAGCTTTCTCACCCTCATTCTGCGCAGCTTTCTCACCTTCATTTTGCGCAGCTTTCTCATCCTCATTCTCAGAATCATTATTAGCCTTTTTTGGTGAGGAATACAATCATGAAAAGAAAGGCTGAAGAACAAGAAGTAGAAGAAGAAATGCTCATGTGGAGTCACGGAGATCATTGGTTGAGAGGGGAGTTATTGGGCAAAGGAAGCTTTGGCTCCGTCTTTCTTGCTACTCACAAGAAACCCAGAACTCTTTTTAGTCGTCCTATGCCTGCAGTCATGGCGGTGAAGTCGGCCGAGGTCTCTGCTTCAGAATCCATTCAGCATGAGGCAGATGTTCTCTTCTTCATCAGCGGTTCCCCTTTTGTCATTGAGCGCTTTGGTGAAGAATTCACAACGAATAAGAATGGTAAGCAGGTGTATAACTTGTTGCTGGAGTATGCTTCTGGAGGAACCCTTGATGATCTTATCAAGAAATCTGGCGGTCATGGTTTGCCTGAATACCATGTTAGGCAGCTTACAAAGTCGATTCTTGAAGGAATTAAGCATATTCATAACTGTGGTTACATTCATTGTGATTTAAAGCCAGAGAACATTCTACTTGTGCCTAGTAGTACTAGTGCTAGTGGTTTTGTGGCCAAGATTGCAGATTTGGGATTGGCAAAGAGACCCAAAGACCATGTGGAAGGATGGAGAGGCACTCCTCTTTATTTGTCTCCAGAAGCTTTGATTGATAATATGCAGTATGAGTCATCTGACATTTGGTCTGTCGGTTGTGTTGTGCTGGAGATGCTAACTGGAAAGTGCCTTTGGGATTTGAAGCCTCTTTCGGATATGGAAGATTTCCTGGACATGATTGGTGATGATGTACATTTCAGTGACAACATTCCTGATGAAATATCAAATGTGGGGAGGGATTTTTTGAAGTGCTGTTTGGCTGTAAGGTTGCGGGAAAGATTAACTGCGGCAGAGCTCTTGAATCATCCATTTGTAGCGCAGGCACGACCAGTCGAAGCAGATCACAGGCAGGTGGTTAGCTCATCTTTGGGCTATGAAGATGGCTGCTGCTGCTGCAAACCAAATGACACTGCTCCCAGAATTCAACCTTTCCCTGCTGGTTTTGTTGTATAAGTTGATCAAGAGAAGTTACATGCATTTTGATGTGGTTCCCAGAATTCAACCTCTGCCTACTGGACTATAGACTATAGAAAGCGACTGTTTGATGCATGTGATAAATTGAGTATATATCTGTCATACGACTCCTGTCCTACTGCATGTTTACTCCTTAGTTTTTTTAACTTGTAAAGTACTTAACTTGCAATTGATCAATTATTCAAGTTTTTAATAACAGAATTGTAAAAAATTAATCATTTCAAGTTTATGAAAATTATTTGAAAGCTGTAGTACTTCGTTTACATTACCAACGAACTAGTTGTTTTATTTTGGTTTTGCTTAATTTTTAAGTTGTACTTGGTCCATTATTGTAACATTGGTGTCATGCTTAAATCCTAGTTTTGCCAGTTAATTTGTTGCAGCCACCCTCTACCTGATGGCTGATGGTTGCTTAGGCCCATTATTTAATCTTCTGATTTTGGTTAAACCATCTTTTTTATTTGTTTGGTTTCAGAGAAGCACATAGATGCCTACTTGCCTACCTTTCAGTTTATCTTGCATTTCAATTCGACAGTGGAAGATATTATCTCCAATTCTGTGAAACCCTGCTGTAGACAAGATTCATTTGATCTCTTCTACAATGATAAGAAACACTATTTGCCTAGCAAGCATTTCAGTATTTCACTGTGAAAAGCCAAAAACCCCACAACATGTCTGCTCTGCGAATTCACATAATCTTTCATAGGACAAGTAAATAAATATTCTCCAACTGAAAATGCAGATGGAGGAACATTCTTCTAAAATTGTGAAAGGGGTAGTTGCAGGGTGCGAATACACTACTAAATAATCAGGCACTTAATTTGTGTCAATTTCATTATTATTAGAAAAATATCATGCAGAAACACAGAACACAGTCTACATCTGAAAGTTTTGGGCATAAAACCCCAATATAATCACATTTGTCAAATTGACAAGAAAAGAAAGAAAGCATCTGCATCACTCTATGGCATGAGCAACCCAACACTTCTCAGCTCATTCAGGTGAATCCGAACGGATAGCTGTTGGAAAGAAAAAAAATGAAACCCATAAGAAAACCGTTCCAGCAGAATATAAATTCATCATTTACAGAGTTCAAAAATTTTACTATGCAAGTGTATAAAACTTTGTAAAAGGAAGACATGAAAGATTACAATCACATAATCACGATGCATTATTTGGCCAATTTTCCTCATTAGTTAGCAGATCCAAACAAACACAATCCCCATATATTAAGACTGTTTTCACAAAAGACATCCTAAAAACACAAAAAAAAATTCTCCTAGAAAGTCTTAATTGAAGCAATTGCCCTGAAACATAGATAAAAGGCCCCAGCTTTACTATGATAAGGCAGACAGTGCATAAGAAGTGTATTAAACTTTCTCACTTGTCCTTGCATCATTACAGGTTGTAAAAGAAATTACATATGCATGCTATTTAAGAAACAATATGCTGCCACAATGTTCCTACGAATCACAGGCTGTAGCCCAACTCTCCCATCCTACCTCCCTCTCTCTTCTTAGGTAGTTGCTTATCTGTGGCAGCTGAACCCGAAGAGGAGTTCATGAAGTACATTTAACTTGAACCAATACAGCAAAGCTGACATATTCAGAAGGATTGCAATTCATTTTACTTTTATTTACTCTTAAACCAAAATAATTCAACAAGTGCTCTATTAAATATCCTCATCATATATGAACTGATCATCAATACATAATAACCCAAATTAATCTAAGAGTCAACAACCCTGAATATTTTCACATAAATCTTAAATAGGAAGAAAACCTGAATCGAATGGGCTAAGTTTAATCAAATGCATTTGAACCTTATTTGTTATTCAAAAAGAGAAAGTTCAATGTTTTATTTTTCAGAGAATCCATCACGTGAGCCACTCATGTTTCAAACGAAAGCCAATTACTTAAAACCAATAATTTCTCAGCTCTAACTACACCGCATACTGGATTCAATTAGTCCATCACTCAATTAAGCACCATTTCACGAAATCATATTTTCCAAAAATTGCCCTTTATCTGAAGAATCCCAAATTCTACACACGGATCAAAATCATAGAAAGAACGAGCAAAGAGATGAGCTTTTCAACGATCAAACAAACAGCAGCTAATGAAATGAAAACCCTAGATCTGAAAGAAAATGAGGAATGAACTTACTGGGCTTCTCGGGCTTGCCCTCAGCCCACTTGGAGACGGCGAAGTGCACCTTCTCGCGGGATATTGCTTCGGTCTTGTAAGGCTCTTTCAGGCAATTCCGTACCAGATTTGCGCAGATGTTCGAATAGGAGATGTAGGTCATACCGGCCGCACGCCAAAACGGTACCGCTGCGTTCGACGCCATTTCTCTGGTTTTTGATCGCACTGCGTCAGTGTGACCTAGACCACCACAATTTAACCGCAGTGGTGGTCTACATGGGCTGCTAAATGGGCAGGCTTCAGTGGTTTGGGCTTTTACATGTTGTAGCTTTAAGGTCCACAACTGCCCATCCAAGGCTCAAATGAAGAGAAACCATAAAGGCCTGGATTATGAAATTATGGTAGATTTACAATTTTGGTTCTTATAATTTGGACTAGTTTTCATTGTAGTTGTAGTTTCAATGTTTTCAATTGTTAGACCAAAAAATGTTTCCAATTGTATCATTTTACTTTGAATTTTTTTCAATTAAGTATAAGTTAAAGACTTTCCCTAAATTGGGGGACAAAATGAACATGTACTTTCTTTATGAAGGACAAAATAGATTATCTCCCACTTATAATGTTCAATTTATCTCTCTCAACTTGGATCCTATGAGGCGGGCTTACAAAGGTTTTACGTTAATTCTCTTCGTATGCACTTCATGCACAATAATTATTTAGTTTATTTTAGAGGTGCAACTCGGGCAGGATGGTTGGATTGAAATGTTAACCCATACTTTATTTCGAGTTCAAGTTTCAGAATCATATTAGGTTTAGGAGAGTTGAAAATAAGTTAACCCAAAACAACACAACCCAATCTCAACTTTGGTTGGGCTCGAGTGCAATTCGGGTTGCTTGATTTCCTTGGGTTAGACTCAACCCGCAAAATTAAAAAATGGATTGGGCTCCACTTGTGAAGCAAAAAATAATCTTGATAAAAGTATAACACAATTATCTTAATTAATCAAGCAACATAGTTCAAAACTTTAAATATCAACTAGGTTCAAATAAAACAAGCAATACCTTCAAGGCATCAATATGAAGAGAAAAGAATAATAACAACATCACAAATTCATCACCATGTTGCTAGGAAACACCATAGTTTAGATTTTATTCCATACAAAAATATATAAAACTATATAAGATAGATACATATTTTGACCTCCTTATAATCTTTAGTTTCTCTTCAATAACAATATATAAACTAACTATAGAAAATTACGTTTAAATAATAAAACATTTAAATATTACATAATGGTCAATACAAATTTTTTTTTTCCATAAAGGTCAATGAATTTTGAAATTATATCTCACTTTAGTCACTAAACTCAATCTACTTTTGGTCAACAGTGACTAAAATGAAATTATGAATAAGTGCATTAATTAAAATGTAATTGTGAAATATTTTATTGATTTATTTGTAATTAACCCTACTAAATATTATATTGCTAATTTAAATTCACATGTAAACTAATATATATATATATATATATATATTATAATTTATAATACCAATATAAATTGAGTTTGGAATTCAGGTTAGAATTCGAGATTGGGTTCGAGTTCGGGTTCAAACCTAGGTGTGCTACCCAAATTCGACCCAAAAAATTCGTGTTGAGCTGCAGTTCGATGGGCTTTGAATCTTATAAACCTTCTCACACGAGTTCAAACACTGAATTGGATTTGAAAGAGCTGGGGTTGAGAGCATTACCCTTACACTTAGCTTGGCCTTCCCTTGTAACAAACCCACCACTAAAAAAAANGGATTTGAAAGAGCTGGGGTTGAGAGCATTACCCTTACACTTAGCTTGGCCTTCCCTTGTAACAAACCCACCCCTAAAAAAAAAAATCCACAAAAAGTCTTTCACTCATTTTGAAGAGCAACATGCAAAATGAATAAGAATTTTTAAATTATCAAGAATATTCATCACTCTAAAGGCAAAATTTAAAACGTATCATAATCTAAATTGCAAGATCGAGGATACAAATGAGAATGAAATTTAAGAAAAAGAGAAAAGTTGAATTTTACCATAGTTTGCATAATACAGGTTATTGGTAAATAATGTTTGACTAAACACGTGTGTTTAGGATTTCATTCATGTATTATGTAAATGCTAGACGATAGCTAGGTTGCCTTAATTACCATTTTCAAAATTGGGAAGTAATCCAAATTGGGCAGTTTCACCGGATTGTGATTGTCAATATCCAAAATTTATTTTATGAATTATGAAATTAACACCAGATACAATGCACAAAATACTATGTTGGCTCCTTACCTGTATTTGATATGTATCCCATAACAATTTGACATGTGTTCCTTTTTTCTCATTTTCTTTGCCAAGTATTTTTCATGCTGATACCAGCCAGCCTTATTCTCTCTCTCTCTCTCTCTCTCTCTCTCTCTCACACAGATTTTGAGCTATGGCAGAGAACATGCAATTGGTTCCTTATGAAGAAACACCCCCCACCTTCAACTTTAGACAGCACAGTGCCTCCTCTTCAAAAGAGGATGTAGGCCAAGAAAAAAAAACAAAATCTCGATGCCCAAGGAGGCCAGCAAAAACTTCTTTGTCAGGGGGTACTTTCTTTCCATTATACATTTTTTGTGAATTTCTTCTTATGCATCAAAATGGTATAAAAAATTTTGTTGCATTATTTTGAAAGAATTTGAGTATAAAGATTTGAATTGTTTCAGTCTATCTAGAATTTGCATACTCATTTTTATTTTAAGGCTGCTAGACAGTAATTCATTTGGACAAGATGGTTTTTGGTTACAAATTAAGACAAGCTAAGATTTAGTCATGCTGATTTTTCTATATTATAGTTGTAGTTCCTAACAATTGTTGGTGTGTTTCCAACAGTTTTTGTTACATAAATAATTCCACTTTTAACGTTAATGATGAGGTGGTTCTAATTGTATCCCAAATTTAATTATTCAAGTGATCAACTTTTTCTTTTTTGTGTTTGTTAATGTAGAGATTTGCAGAATTCTAAGTATTGTTTATCTTTAATTGTAATAAATTTAGGCGCCAAAACCTTCGCGCCTCTTTCTAAAATGTTAGGAGTGCTTCTGTACCATCCTAATTTGTTTTTTTATAACACATGAACAGTTCCAAATTTAAATACGTGCGTCTCTATTTTTTAAAAATTAAGAGCGCTTCCACTATACCGCCCCTACTCAAAAGCCCCTATAGCTCATTTCTATAGTATTGATAATTCTATCCTTAATTATTTTAGTTAGTCCACATCAATTTTTCTCTTTTTATGTTCATTGTTCAGTGTCTCTGTTTTTATACACTCCAAGTTCTGATGGTTTTAGATATTTGAATTTTTTGCAGAGTATTCGTCAAGACCCTACTTCCAACCATACGTCATCAGGATCAATGCTGGAGAGGTTCCTTACTATTTCTTTAATTTTAGCATTTAATTATTATTTATCTCTAAAATTATACAATTTTTTTATTTATCTATCATTGTAATTGATTAAGTACTTCATTTCTTTCTAGTGCGGCATACAACTCCAACAGTTTCATTAGAATTCATTATTGGTATATATTATACAGAACAATCAATATGATATATAGGATGCAACAAATATGAGTTTATTTGATAATTAAACTATGAGTTTATTTATTTGATAATTATATATGAAGCCTAGCTCCCTTTTGGAATTAGTGCCTTTTTAGTATTTTCTATATGGATTTCTCAAATTCCATGTACTACGAGTCAGACGAACGAGGAATGATCTCAACTTTAATTGATTTAATAATGAAGAAACTCAAGATTATATTAACATGTAGGGGAATGTTATTCACCTTCTCTAAATCCATCTTCTCCATCCACCTTCGCTTTTATTATTCTAATTTCACATCGTAAATTAATGATCAGAACCATTCATCTGTTAGATCTAATTGGGAATGTTATTCACCTTCTCTAAATCCATCTTCTTCATCCACCTTCTCTTTTATTATTCTAATTTCACATCGTAAATTAATGATCAGAACCGTTCATCTGTTAGATCTAATAATGAAGATCATCTCTACAAAAAAGTAATCAAATCGGAAATCATTTGATTATGTAATTATGATAAAATAAACAAATGGTCTTAATAACAATTTGATTCACCGTTAATTTATTTATAACAATTATATGATTAAACGATTTCCGATTTAGTTAAATTGTTGCAAAGTTAATCTTTAAATAATTATCTAAAATATGAACGGTTCAGATCGTGAAAATACATTTTGAAATGTAAATAATAAAGGAGAAGGTGGATGAAGAAGGTAGAAAGAGAAGGTGAATAGCATTCCTCTTTCATGTATGTCCAATTTAAGAAGAAAATTTGTTCAAAAAATAATCTGAAGTAATATAAATATGCTTAATTTTTAGGTGTACGTTCAATTTAAAATTGAATAGCATTCCTCTAACATGTATGTCCAATTTAAGAAGAAAATTTGTTCAAAAAATAATCTGAAGTAATATAACTATGCTTAATTTTTAGGTGTACGTTCAATTTAAAAAGTTGTCGTTCATGAGTTTTGAACTCGATCATAACACCTACTCTCATATATGAAAGATTCGGTGTCTTATGCATTTAACACCTAGTTAATATCTTATTTTCTATGCATTTAACTTTGGGAAAATGATAGGAAACCAAAGATTTATATCAAATTAAAGACTTCTACTTAGCGAGGTTGTTATCTTATATATACATATTGTTTCTTAATCATATATTTATATATATTTAAAAATTTCAGGATTTAGCGCAAAGCCTGATGTCTCTCTTTGAGCATATTGAATGCTCTATTATGTCTGCAATTGGCATAATTTCTCAAGCCGTAATTCGTCCCCATAATGATGATACGATCATCACTTACGAGGTTTGCATTGAGATGAATACTATCTCAAAAATATTTAAGTTTGCATCAACTATTCATTAAGTTTTTGTAAATTAATCATCATATCTTTTATGATTCTGACTAAATTATAATATTTACAGTTTATAAGCCACGTTAGCTATAACTAATAAAGTATTTAGTTTTTCACTTTTTCTCAAGTAATTAAATAAATTTGAGTGTTGTGAATGTGTTATATTTGCAGGGACGATTCGACATCATAACACTGTCTGCACACTTAATAACCACACCAATCAATAATGAATGCAGTAAAATTTGCAACATGAGAGACTTGAGAGTTAAGTTATCGAATTTGGATAACCATACTTTTGGGGGCGTTATTGCTGGAAAACTAATTGCAGCAACAGATGTTCAGGTCAGTTGGCTAGCTATAGCTAGCTTTTCTTATTTTAAATTATTATGGAAATCTTCGTTAGATGATCCATCTTCTCTATATTAGAAATGTTCAAAGACTTATAATATTTTATATGAAGCTATAATCGTGCAATTCGATCGATTCGATCAGGTGGCTCCATTAATTATTAATTAATTTCATGTTTATTGCAGGTGGTGATGGGTCTTTATTCTCCAATTTCTCTTAATCTCTAGGAAATTGTTTCAAGCAACAACTGAAGTATGAATAAAATTTTAGCTAATTGAACCCGTTATGGAGTATAGCCGTATTCTCCTTTGGTTTTCCATTAATCCAAAGAACCATAATTTTGTTGTACGTTATCTTGGTTACATTGACCTTTCTTTGATGCTCATTCAATTAGCTCCCATTTAACCTTTTTGTTCTTTGAAAAATAAGAGCACCAAATTTAATTAGTCTCATTCAATTAGTCGCTTTAACTTTCTCTATGATCTCCTTGCAAGGTCCTTTAATTTTTTAACAATAGTATTAATTAGTGAATATCTTATCTTTTATAGATTTATCTCCTTCTTTTTCTGATCTAATTCCTTCATCACAAACATATAAGGAAGACATATAATTTTATTTAATGGAATGAAATTGCATTGAAACCCATTTCAGAAATGTAATAAAAAAAGAAAGCTACAATTGAACCACATTCGTTGTGCCAATTTTTATTCAAACATTTGGGTACAACCCTCAACGTACTCAGTTAATGAAATTGGAGGGGTTGCTCCAACTCATGAAAGTCTACAGTAACATCTGCTTTCTGTAGATGGAGGGATGACGTCACAAAATCCACCATATATGGGGCTATCAGTTGCTTTGCAATTCTCGTTGCACTCAGATGAGGTTGAGCATGGCCCAACATCTTTGATTGTTCCCTCTGCACTTGCATGCCCTACAAATTCTATATAAAAAAACAAAATTAATAATAAATCTTAATTACTGATAAAACTATTTAAATCAAATTTTTTACATTACTTTTACATTATCACGTACACATTGCAAGTATATATTCAGGAGAGATTTCAGTACGTACCTGAGTTCACAAGAAATAAAGCAATGCAAAAAAGCCCCAAAAATCGAGCAATGTTGGTGGAAGCCATAGTGGTTCTTGCCTTTAGCTTATGTTATATGATCAGATGAATGAATGAACCATATGGACAAAGAAGGCCTATTTATATTACATTGTGCTTACCTCTGTTGCGAATTTGCAAGACTCTTTATAGAAATTAAAATCCTATTCTCAAGAATAAATGGAAGCTATATGCTCATGCGGATCTGTTTAGTTGGCTACCAAATCATATAATTAAAGTAGGATTGTGTCAAAATCCATATTTCAGTAATAAATGGAAATATACAAGATATTTTACTAATTAACTGCTAATCATAACATATAAAAAAATGTCATATTGGACCTTTTTTTTTTCGGTGTTAGGCATAATATGTATCATGTACATCTCAATCTAATTGTATACACACATTCTACTTTTATTAAGAATGTGGTATTTAAAATGTGATACAAATAGTTTTATCCTAAAAACAAACAAAAAAATGTTGTTGATCCCAAATTTGTTTCCCAACTTATACAACACATGCAGTGGCAAAACCATACATTTTTTTTTTAGAGGAAGCCACATCGCCATATGATTCCAAATACCTTTACTAGAGGTTCTAATATTATACAATTTCTCCAAATATTTGAAGAATATTATTACAACTATTTAAAAAAAGGGACCTCGATCAACTTTTATCTTAATTTGGATAAGGACTCTCAACTTTATGTCTCCTTAATTAATTAGTCTTACATCTCTTAAATTAATGTTACATGTCCATGGCAGAGATAAAGTTTAGTGATTAAAAACATTTATTCCTATATTTCTGATTCTAAATTAAATTTTCCTCGCCACCAATATCATTTGATTAAAAAAATTTTACATGCCAACAGTTTTGTTTTGCCTAAGAATTTCAACTTCTTTTTGTTACCGTTTTGTAATAAACTCTATGTTTATATTGTTGTTATATTTACTCTTTTAATTATGTTTAACATTTAATTCTTCAGCATTGTACATAGATTAAAATTAATATCAAATTAAATTTTTGGTTCATGTATACGTAGTTTGGGTTATATATACTTCACTTTAGTTTAAGTAGTATTAAATGTTTGTGGTTTGCTTTAATAGATTTAATTTCGTCTTCATCGATCTTCTTCATCCGTCACTAAAATCTAGAGCATAATAATGTTAAATGGACTTAATTAATTCAATTGCAGCAATACCCAATTTCAAATTGTAACAAAAAGAAAGTTAATTCGACCACAATTAGTTGATCTTCAAATTTTTATTTAAACATGATATGAGCACAACTCAATTAACGACTAAAGCTTTGAAAATAAAATTTGAGTTGTCCCAACTCTAGCCATCTATGGCATGCACTCTCATGATCAATCTCTACAGTAACAGAGGTTATATGTAGATGGCGGCCTCACTTCACAAGCACCATCCTTATGCCCATAACTTTGGCAAAAACCCTTACAATCTGGGAATAAATCTGAGCATAGGCCCACCTCAATTTCCCTTGGACCCATTTCTGCAGCTGCATTTCCTGAAAAATTCAATACAAATGATAAATAAATCTTAATTAATATCCTGCATGCATTTATTTTATTTTATTTTAATAATTGTATATAAACAAGTGCAAATACGATTTTCATTAAATAAATTATTTTTTACAGTATTTACTAACTATATAATATAAATCATGTACAGGCATGTTTAGAAAAATTCTACAATACAAGCTTATAAGTCATAACCCCTAGTTTTAACATTTAGATCTGACGAGTTCATCTCAGCATCGGAAGTATAGGGAATGGCCGGGATATATTTCACCTGATCGAGCTGACAATTAACAACTAAAGCAATGCAAATTTACTGACTTCATGTATAACGTTTGTGTGTGACGATTGACTTTTTCCTTTTAATGTGGTTATATAAGATACAAGGTTGTATTAATTTCAAAACTATCTTGCATCTTTGATAAAAATGCAACTCATTTATATAGATAAGTTTCATCTCTATTATATATATAGGTCGAGACATGTGATCATTAAATATATATAATACTTGCAGCATTACTGTATTAATAATATGTTATTTTGACATAACAAGTATTTGGAAAGGTCCCAAGTTTCACCTGAGCTGAGAATAAGTAAAGCAATGCATAAGAGCCCCATAAAAAAGCATCTCATCAGAGGAGCAAAGTTGGTGGAAGTCATGGCCATAAGGTATGTTGGTTACTATCCCGTTTTGCTACAATTTGTGATATATATGAATGGTTGAGTCATATATATGGTTGTAGAGTATGTCTATTTATATTATACACTGCATTTATGTCTTGCAAAATGAAAATCTATTTTTGAGTAGTAAATGGAAACAAAAATCTTAGGGCCCGTTTGGATTTGGATTTGGATTTCAAATTTATGCATTTGAAATCCATGTAATTGAAATCCTTAGATTTGGAATTCTATTATTTGGATGCAAAATTTAAAGACGAGGATTTTACAAAGTATTTCAATTTTTAATTTTTTTTTAACAATTTAAGAATTGAAATATATGATTAAAAATAAAAAAAGTTGTCGAAGGGTGGCCGAAAAAGTCGCCTAAAAGTGGTCGGAAAAGTTGTCAGTGGATGGTCGGAAAAGTCGCCGGAAAGTTGCCGGAGGTGGCTGGAAAAGTCACCGGAAGTCGTCGGTGGTGGCCGGAAAAGTCTTCGCAAAGTTGCTGATGGTGGCCGGAAAAATCACCGGAGGGTGGCCGGCGGTGGTCGCCGGCAATTGTGGGCGGAGGTGAGGGAGAGAGAGAGAGGGTGGAATGGTGGGATTTCAAATACCTAGTTGGAGAATGTATTTGAAATTCATGGATTTAGCCTTCTTAAATCCATCTTGGATTTGGGCCAAATCCAAATACACTCCTTTAAATTATACTAAATAAGTGAATTTAGATTTGGAAAGCTCAAATCCAAATCCAAATCCAAATCACCCCCTATCCAAACGGGCCCTTAATTACCGATTTGTTGCCATCAAAAAATTAAAAGAAAAGAACTAGAAATTAAGAAGGATTGTGCGAGAATAATTTGAAATTATAAATTAAAATATATTGAATATGACAGTGACAAGACATGGATTCTCAATTAGACAAATATTACCAACTGAAAAGAAGTTGGACAAATATTTCAATTGTGGACTTGGGTTGCATTAATTTGGATCTTTCCCTTTTTGTGTGGCTCACTTTTTATATGGGGATGAATTCAAGATTTCCAGGCCTAAAATGATTGCTAGTTATAGTCTTTATTTATTTATTTTAGGCTTTGGCCTGCCATAATAAGAAAAAACAAATCTTTGATATGTTCTATATATTGTCTTTGGGGTTTGTTTTGTCAAATGTCTTTCAATTGTTATATGGGGTAGCTTTGGTTATATAATATCGAATCGTAGAATTACCCTTTACACTTACATTCGATTTTTCTATTTTAAAAATAAAAAAATAAAAAAATTTCATAATAGAATAAAAATATCTTTTTTATGTTACTGTAATATCATGTAATATGTTGATGTGATTCATTTAAATTATAATATATGTAATATTATTAAAATTTCAAGTCAAAACAAAGGGACTAAATATTTAATTTACTGATATCTAAAATCTTAAACTGTAAACTCATACCTTTAAACGTAGCTATATGTTAAGTAACAAAAAAAAAAATAGTAGTCATGAAAGTTTATATGCAAAAGAAAAAGGAAAAAAAAAAAAAACATACACACACACACAATTGGATAACATGCAAGGCTGGGAGGAATATGGAGGATGAACAAAAGGATATGCCAAACTCGTATGGTGTGACATAGAGTAGGCCATTGGCAGCCTCCACCATTTCTACGTTGTATGCATACGTGTAATTAATTATGATGCAAATTTACAAAAATAAAAAAGAAAAAGAAAAAAGAGAGAAACCTCAGCCATTGGTAGAGTACGATAGGCTATCCATAATCTCATCCTGTCTTGATTTTATTTCACTCACTCCCACATCACACACTTGCTGATCTCTCGATCTGCTGTTCATTAAAATTAATATCCAGAGAGCGCAAGCAAACCTTGCTACCTCCAAGCATGGCTTCATCGGCTGCTATTCTTTCTGTGGCCAAACCATCTCCTCAGGTTCCATTAATTCATGCATTGCAATTTTCAGCTACCTATCTTAATTCTCATGATCTCAGTTCACTCATATATATGTGTCACTTTTCTATTGGGTACTGATGTGCTCAAACTAAATGAGATAGATATTCAAATCTTGTAATTTAATTAATTAATTTGCAGGCAAATGGAATGAAGGGTTTTGCAGAGTTCTCAGGTCTCCGCAACTCATCATCATCAGCTTCCTTTGCTTTTGGAAGGAAGACCTCAGACGATTTTTCTTCAGTCATTGCCCTCCAGACCTCAGCTGTGAGTAGTAGTAGCAGCAGAGTACAAGTAGTACTTTTGCTTTTCTTATTTATGTCTTTTCTTTTTTGGGTAATAACTTAAAGCATAAAAGCAGAGCTTTTGCATCAACATGAGTCCTATATGCAATAAAATTACTTGACTAAGTTTGTGAATTGACATAGTTAGTAGAAAGTGGTTTATAAACATGATTTATGTAACACCATTCTTTATTTGTATCACAATTTTCATATCACATTGGCATCGCACTCTCTAGTATTACATTGATATCACTCGATCTATAATAGAGGTGGACGATCTTCTTAGATTGGTGGGTCCCATCCCATCTCTATATAAAGTTCTGTGAAATAGAAGTATTTTGAAGTACAACTAGCTAAAATAATAGAAAAACAAGTGAAATAGTTGTTATTCGGGTTTTGAGATGTACGTGCGTATTTGTATTTGTAAATGTACGTGATTGTGTACTTGTAATTGTGAAGGTGGGAAGTAGTGGAGGATACAAAAGAGGGGTAACGGAGGCAAAGCTTAAGGTAGCTATTAATGGGTTTGGAAGAATTGGAAGGAACTTCTTGAGGTGCTGGCATGGACGCAAAGACTCCCCTCTTGATGTCGTCGTCATCAACGACACCGGTGGCATCAAGCAAGCCTCCCACCTCCTCAAGTATGACTCCACCCTCGGTATCTTCGAGGCTGATGTCAAGCCCGCCGGAGATGAAGGCATCTCCGTTGATGGCAAGGTCATCAAGGTTGTGTCTAGCCGCAATCCTCTTAACTTGCCTTGGAAGTAAGTTCGTTAATTAGCCACTTTAATTTGTTAAGAGAGTAATGTTAGATATATTACATTTTTTATATTATATCACATCTCTGATAGAAATGAAACTTACTTATACCGTTATACGTATTATTGAATTAATAATTAATTAATTTCCTTGATTTTTATGTGCAGGGAGTTGGGGATTGACTTGGTGATAGAAGGGACTGGTGTGTTTGTTGATAGGGAGGGTGCTGGGAAGCACATAGAGGCAGGGGCAAAGAAGGTGCTTATCACCGCCCCTGGCAAAGGCGACATCCCGACCTATGTGGTCGGGGTGAATGCCGACGCATATGACCCAGCCGAACCTATAATTAGCAATGCTTCTTGCACCACCAACTGCCTTGCCCCCTTCGTGAAGGTCCTGGACCAAAAATTTGGTACGCAATACTAAAATGTAATTTTCATTAAACTCGGGGTGTTAGATTGAATTTTAATTCTAGTCCTTTGACCGCAGGCATCATAAAGGGCACAATGACCACCACACACTCCTACACCGGAGACCAAAGGCTCCTCGACGCCAGCCACCGCGACCTAAGGCGTGCACGTGCCGCAGCCCTTAACATAGTCCCCACCTCAACGGGGGCGGCAAAGGCGGTGGCCCTTGTCCTCCCGAGCCTCAAAGGCAAGCTTAATGGCATAGCTCTCCGTGTGCCCACTCCCAATGTGTCTGTGGTCGACCTTGTCGTCCAAGTTACCAAAAAGACCTTCGCAGAAGAAGTGAATGCTGCCTTCAGAGACAGCGCCAACAAGGAGCTGGCGGGTATTCTCTCTGTTTGTGACGAGCCCCTTGTTTCGGTCGATTTTAGGTGCACCGACGTGTCGTCCACAGTGGACTCGTCGTTGACGATGGTGATGGGAGACGACATGGTGAAGGTCATTGCTTGGTACGACAACGAGTGGGGTTACTCGCAGAGGGTCGTAGATTTGGCTGACATTGTCGCCAACAGCTGGAAGTGAGCATCATCATTCAAACTAGCCACCTCGCTTGAACGGATGCCTTTTTTTTAGTTTTTTATTTTATTTTTTTATTTTTCTGGTTTTTCGCTAATTGTTGTTTCTTGTATGGCCTGCGTTCATAATTACTATTTTTACATTGAGAATCAATTATATAAAACGACGATGGTCTCTTGTTGTCAATAATATGAAACTTTCACCGAGTTTTGTGGACTGATTTAGTGATTTATAAACCAATTGGTGTTATTAAATTTACGTAAATTATAACACTTTAAAATTTAAAATTCGACATATCTTCTATAGGACATTTTCTACAATGAAGTATAAGTAGATCCCACAACATAATAAGAATTATATCATTGTAAGATAATGTCTCGTATGAAATTTTATTTGCTGCATAACTCAGTTAAAAAGTAGGGTAAAATTACTTATCATGCATTAAAATTTGATTTATATCTCAAAAATAAAATAAAATATTTAAAAAATTATACACTTATAATAATTTGAAGAAATTGATAAAGTCACGCTAGTATGTCATATAATGTTATGGGCGTACTCAAACAACTCTTATGATTGACAAATTATTTTGAACATGCGTACGTACGGTACTTATTATTACAATCATTATTTGAATTAATAAATTAATAATTTTAACAGTTGAAGAGAAAAGTAAGACTTGGGCTTGGGCCCAGCTAAGGTCACACCATCGAAGCCCAATATGGTCTGGAATAGTGGAATCCAGTTGGCCTAGTATGGGCATGTTGACGTAGCTAAGGTCATACCATCGATCCCCCTAAACCCGTTTAAACCATACGAAAGTGGTAACTCGGAAACTCCCCAATTGAGACGTAAGCTCTCATTTCCCCCAACCACCATAAAATACTCATGATTACAAAACAATCAAACAAAGGTATAATCAATCAAAGGTATACAATAATTTAGGGTTATTAGGATAGCCCAATTGGTGGGGCATAATTACCCCTTTACCCAAGTTCTATGTTTTATTAATAGTATTTCTCTATGTTAGGAGGCTTCTCTACTGTGGAGGGAAGGAGGAAACTTAAATACACGATAAGTACCGCTATATTTTGGTGCAAGTACACAGTAATTCAGTATTTCTTTCTGCATTCTCTTTGCAGCTTCTTCTCATCGAAGAAAAGCATCCATTTTTTCTATGTTAAAAGAGAAAAGAGAAAAATGACTTAGAAAGATTACATGATTCTTTTTTCTATTCTAGTCGTAGACAATTTAACCCAATATTGAGTCTATTGAACTCTATCGGCCCAACTCAATAGCTAGTCAGCCTAGGCTCATCGTGTTGACCAAACTTTGACCATCCAAGTAGAATTAGACGTCAAACATCTTTAGACTTTAGACTTTAGTCTTTACAAGGCGAAAAAAAACCCCGCCACCAACAAAAGCATAAAAAAAACAACCCAACAGCAATGCACCGACCCCAAGGAATGATGGCTCTAGTGCCAATTACAAATTTGCCCACATATGCATGAGTTTGATTTGTCATTATTCTTGATTTCAAAACATAAATCTGAGTTATTCATTACAGAAAAAATTAAAATAAAATAAAACATCTAATTTGTTGTTAGGGACAGGACACCATAACAACCCCATTAAATATAAATGTTTTCAATGCCATGTTATGGAAGGTCAAAGGAGAAGATAATAATTCCTTTATTGGTGAGGAGGAAACCCAGATTCTCCAATTTAACTTTTTTTGCTAAGCAGATTCTCCATTTATTAAACATAATAATATACTTTAGTTGCAGATTTTGCATAGCATATAGTTGATTATTAAATATTATAAACTAGCAGCCATGAAAAAGATTTTTTTATTTTTATTTTTTTTGTTGCTTTATTTATAAAGGATATTGTAGAATAGGCTGGTAGCACTTTCTTGGATTTTAAGACCACCGACATAATGTGCATGCGTGATAGAGAGTAAAGAGAGAGAGGTTTGGCAACAAATTTAGCTTAGATTTAAGGCAAAGAACGAGGCCAGATGAGACTTGGGATCTGCATTGTCTGTGGCCATTCCTCTCTATCCATTTCATTGTCTTTTTTATCATATAGTATTACTATTCTGATCAAATATTATTATTCTAATCCTCAATTTATGCAGCTTAATACAAATTCCAAAACCCAATACCAAAGTGATCTCTTTTTTTAAGAAGATTGGAGTACTCAGTATTCTCTTCCACTCTCACATGGTCTGCTGCTTCATGTTAGTGAGGGTTTAGTTAATGTCTCATTATAAGCTTTATCTTCACTTTCCTTAGTATTGCTATTAATCTTACCTATATAATTTTTGTGTAATGATTTGTCTGATTTTAGAAATTATTTTATTCCAGTCTAGCTAATGGTAATATGTGGAAAAGTGATATGGGGTTGGTGTTTGTTTGTTTCTTTAGTGGAATAATCAGATTACTAGTAATACTAATGCCCCACATAGATTAAACGTTCAATAAATGCTGAAAACATTTCCCCATAATGGTCATTTCCCAAGTTAGGTAGCTTGTGGAGCTTTTTGGTAGTGACAAAGAGAAACCCGCACACACTCTTGCTCCTCTCTCTCTCTCTCTCTCTCTCTGCCTTTCTACTTTGCTGTAATTGGTTTGAAATGCTGAGGCTTGAACTGGTTTTGTCAAGTTGTTGAAGTGCTGGATCTGGTTCTTTTTGACTGGACCTCAAATGGATTTGTGAATTTTCTCATTTTTGGTTTCTGAGTTTGAAGGTTTCCTGCTGCTTCTTTTTAGATTTAGTCTTGGCTCTGCTTTTATGTGCTTACCTGAAATGGCTTTTGAGGATTTCAATGCTGGGGTTTAGTTTTTGTAGATTTCTTGGTCATATTGAGGTTTCAAGTTTCTGTTAGTGGACTTGGTAATCTATTTGTGTACTTCTTCATAGCATAGCAGTTCAGTTGAGAGGTTGAAGAAGAAAAAATGGCTCCAAGCATAGATTTTTCTAGGTGGTGGTCAAAGGATAATATAAGTAAGGGTAATCCAGTGGTGGTGACCATGGAGAACCCCAATTACTCTGTACTGGAGATAAATGGTCCTGATAAAGTATTTAGGACAGTTGATAAGGACAGAGGCAAGAATGCTAAGCAATTTACATGGGTTTTGCTTCTAAAGGCCCATCGAGCTGTTGGCTGTGTTGCTTGGCTTGGAAATGTTCTTTGGGCATTGCTTGGTGCCATTAAAAAGAGGTTGATATTTGGGCAAGGAGTTACCATGGAGAATGAGAAATCTGGCAAAGGAAGGTTGTTGTATAGGGTCATTATGGCATTCCTAGTGATGGCTTTGGCTTTTCTGGCTTTTGAAGTGGTTGCACACTTGAAAGGTTGGCATTATTTCGAGAGCAATAGCTTGCATATCCCCCAGACTTTGGAGATTAAAGGGTGGCTTCATTCAGTTTATGTTGCATGGTTGGAGTTCCGGGCCGACTACATTGCACCTACAATTCAAGCTTTGTCTCACTTCTGTGTTACTCTCTTCTTAATCCAGTCCGCGGACCGTCTGCTGCTTTGTTTAGGTTGCTTCTGGATCAAGTACAAGAAGATTAAGCCAAGGATTGAAGGAGATCCATTTAAGTCAGATGATTTGGAAGTTTCAGGATGTAATTATCCAAAGGTCCTTGTTCAAATTCCCATGTGTAATGAGAGAGAGGTAACCATCTCAATGCTTTTTCTCTGATTCATGTTTTACAGGTGAAACTAATGTGAGAATTACTAATTTTTTGTAGATCTTTATTAGTAGCCTTATGAATGGAAAAAAGCAACTACCTAAATATAACAGTGCAAATTGATGTTTTAGGCAGTGTCTTGCTAGTTTCAATAGATTATTCAATATATTGTTGACAATGACTTTATCATAAACTGTATTTAGGTATATGAACAATCTGTTTCAGCAGCCTGCCAACTTCATTGGCCCAAAGAACGCATGTTGATTCAAGTTCTGGATGACTCCAATGACGAGAATATACAGTGGTTAATTAAGGGAGAGGTAGCCAAGTGGAGCCAAAGGGGTGTCAATATCATCTACCGTCATCGTTTGGTTAGAACTGGTTATAAAGCTGGGAATCTCAAGTCTGCAATGAACTGTGATTATGTGAAGGACTATGAATTTGTTGCAATCTTTGATGCTGATTTCCAGCCAAACCCTGACTTCCTCAAGCTGACAGTTCCCCATTTTAAGGTGGCTAGCTCTCTTATAGCTCTTTCTTTGTAGTTTCTAGCCATTATGTGCTTTAGGTGACTAATTTAACTTGTGTGGTAGGGAAATCCTGAGCTGGGGTTGGTTCAGGCAAGGTGGGCTTTTGTTAACAAGGATGAGAACTTGTTGACGCGCCTGCAAAACATCAATTTGTGCTTCCACTTCGAGGTGGAACAGCAGGTTAATGGGGTTTTCCTTAATTTCTTCGGTTTCAATGGTACTGCTGGAGTTTGGAGAATCAAAGCACTTGAAGAATCCGGAGGCTGGCTTGAGCGTACAACAGTTGAAGACATGGATATAGCAGTTCGTGCCCATCTTAATGGTTGGAAGTTCATATTCCTCAATGATGTCAAGGTAATTTTAATTAATATAGTTTCTGAATCAGCCTCTCTTGATTCTCTGTTTAGTTACTGCAATAGAAGTGACTATTTGGTTTTGGGTCATAAGTCGATAAATCTTTGGAAATGAATTTGTATCTAATCAGGAATTATGTGCAATTTTCATTTTTCACTTATGTGGTATTTTTCTGAGCAGTCTAAAGATTCTTAAATGATGGATCAAATTTTAAAACTGATTTTCAGGCCCTTTGTGAACTTCCCGAGTCTTATGAAGCTTACAGAAAACAGCAACACCGTTGGCATTCTGGTCCAATGCATCTCTTCCGTTTGTGCCTTCCAGCTATTATTAGTTCAAAGGTACTCTTAATTAGATTCTCCTCTTTGATCAATGTATTTTTCTAAATAGTCTTGTTCTGATAGTGTAGTAAATGCCATATTGCAGCTTATGTTCTGGAAGAAGGCAAACTTGATACTACTATTCTTTCTTCTTAGGAAGTTAATTCTCCCATTTTATTCTTTCACATTGTTTTGCATAATACTTCCTTTGACCATGTTTGTCCCTGAAGCTGAGCTATCCATGTGGGTCATTTGCTATGTGCCCATATGTATGTCATTCCTGAACATTCTTCCTTCCCCTAGATCTTTCCCCTTCATTGTTCCTTACCTTCTGTTTGAAAACACAATGTCTGTGACCAAATTCAATGCTATGGTATCCGGGTTGTTCCAGTTGGGGAGCTCATATGAATGGGTGGTCACCAAGAAGGCAGGTAGATTGTCAGAGCCCGACCTGTTAGCTGCAGAGGAGAGGGAATCAACGGCCATGAATCACCCACAAATTTACAGAGGAACTTCTGATAGTGGCCTCTCTGAGCTTAACAAAATAAAAGAGCATCAAGAAGCGGCTCCAAAACCTCCTGTAAAAAAATTGAACAAGATCTATAAGAAAGAGCTAGCATTGGCTTTCTTACTGCTGACTGCTGCAGTTAGGAGCCTTCTATCAGCCCAAGGGGTACACTTTTACTTCCTACTATTTCAAGGTGTATCATTTCTATTGGTGGGTCTTGATCTAATTGGTGAGCAGATGAGCTAGAGATTTGGGGCACCAAAAAATAATGGTGAAGATAAAAATAAAGGGTGAATAAGAGATGACAACCAATTTGGTTTTCAGCTTGGTGCCCAAAGTTGGCACACAGGTAGATGCAAATAGCTTCTTCTCATTAGAATTACCCATATAGATTTTTTTTCCCTAGCCTCTTTGTCCTTCTATTGCTGCAACCAATTTTTCGGTTGATCGGTGACATAGCCAAGTCTTCAACGTCATATCCTCACACACCAACTTCTTGTTTCCCTTTTTGGTTCTAAATTATTGATGATTTTTATTTGTCTTTGTATTGCTGATTCTCTGTATTTGGTGTTCTTAAATGAGCCAAGTTGTACTCGAATACTATCTAGGTTGAGTTCTGTAGGCAGGTGTTTGTTTGAGTCTTCAATTTTTACACATGTAAAACTCTCTGTATATTGCATCGGTTCAATTTATACCAAGACTCTCTCTCATTTTTTTTCAATAATTTTAGGAATCTTAAATTTATATTCCAAATTTGAATCTCAAATGATGTGTCATTACAAACGTCAGTGTTTTGTAAAATAAATAATCTTTGGAGTAGGTTATGTATACTTGATCAAATACTAACACATCGTTCGGGATCTAAATTTGAGATACAAATTTAGAATTTCTAGCACTTTTTTTTTTTTGGTCTCTTTGAAAATAAGAAATAGCAAAATCAAATGATGTGTCATTACAAACGTCAGTGTTTTGTGAAATAAATAATCTTTGGAGTAGGTTATGTATACTTGATCAAATACTAACACATCGTTCGGGATCTGAATTTGAGATACAAATTTAGAATTTCTAGCACTTTTTTTTTTTTTTTTGGTCTCTTTGAAAATAAGAAATAACAAAAATTAGTGTCGGCAGGTAGTGAGGATCCTTTTACTCATACTGTGACCCATTGCACTCAAAGCATATTGCTGACCCTGGATTTGCTAAGATTGGGATATTGGTGCCACAAGACATGTCCCACATTGGACCCCACAATCCTATATAATGGTTTTTGGGTGTGTATGCCATAGTTGTTCCAAGAAAAGGATCCATCAAATAACCTCTACCTAGCTCATGCAAGTCATGTGGACCTAATCAACTCCTTCCAAAGCATTGCTTTTAGTTTTGCCTTACTCTTGTGCAAGTATAACGTTGCTTTGCTAAAATGACCAAACTACCACTCTCATAAATGAATTGTGGGTTTTCTTTTTTCTTTTTCCCCTAAAAAATGATTACAACTGCCCAAGTTTTATGTGTCACAAAAAGAAAAAGTCCTTTTTATGTTAGCTGTGAATCTACTTTTTCCTTCATCCTCACAATGTTTACGACTATAGACTTTACTATATCTCTCATGGGAAGCAAATGCACCCTTTTGTTCACTTGACAAGACTCAATAACTACTTGAGACGTACCTTTCATTGTCCCTGATAACATTCATGGATGAGCCAGCTAGTACCAGCCTGCACCGGCACATCCTTATGCTTTGTACTTTGTAGACTGTAATTTGGGATCAAAAGCAATTAAAAAGACAAAAGAAGATGTGGTCGGGTTCGGTGGAATAACTAGATTAGAGTTCAGATTCAATACTACATGACACTTCTGTTCTTTTGCACAAATGGTTCAACTTAACAGACTTTCTAATCAATTTGAATACAGATCTACTATGATATTTTAGTGATCACATGCATGCATACACTCATTAAAGATAAGTGTCCTCTAGCATGCATGTATCGGTTAAGGAGCAAATTGTGTGAGCCCTACAAGCTTGGAGGTTTCTAGCCTACTAGCATATGGTCCATGTTTTTGGGTGGTTTCCTCCATGTGGAGACAAGTTGACAACCCATTTAACCTATTTGCATGTATACATCAGATACACATCATTTACCTATATCATCAACATATGAATGTAAATCATGCATAGTTTTTTTTGGGTCTGTTTAGCAGAAGAATGGAATCAGAACCTACCCTTCATCTCATTCATCCATGTCACTTCAGATAAGGCTTATGGGCGTAATTAGTTGATATTTTCCAGTTATTGTGCCACCCCCATTCATCAAATGTCTCTTTGTCAAGAGTTACTTTTCATGCTACCAAAACAAAGAGTTACTTTTCAATTTGTGTGTTCTTTGTTGGTGCACCAATTTTATGGTACACCTTTTCACACTCGATCCCTCTATGTGCAGCCATACAATGATCATCATGAAAATCAAAACAATATTGATTATTGATGATCAGCATAATCACATGCTACTTGCCACCAAGAAATTAGGCCAATAAGAGAGACATCATCAAGGCATCAACTATATATGTTAGTTGGTAAGAATATTAATGTTATGTTGGTTCGTTTTAATGACAGTACTCTTTTGTAGCTAGGCTGCCTGCCTAGCTATTTTCATGCCCTTTAAAACCTTCTTTGCAATATATCATAGCTAGCTCTAAGTTGGTGTTGTGTTAATCAATTTAGTGTAAAGTCTTTTATGTGTTGCATAGACTGCATGCCTCTATGTCCTCCTGCCCACCCCTACTGTTAATAACTGACTGAGAAGCTCTGGGGTTGAACCCAAAACTACATGTTTCAATCCTCCAACCTCATTTATGCGAATAAAGAGGTGTCATTAGGCCAGAGGGCCATTGGTTGTTGGGCACCACTTGGGTGCACAGTATGAGGCACTTGGTGTTGAACCTCTCTTTGTTAGATATATGCTACAATTTCAATAAGAAAAAGTTAAAAACCAGCTCTCCCCTGTAAAAGTGCAAGTGAGAAAACAAAAAGGAAACATGTCTAAGATTTTCTGGATTACGAAGTTTGTTGTTTGCGTCTGTGGGCCTGTGAGGGCCGAAAAAACAGATGGTAAGAAACCACCGATTAGACAGGTCTGGAAGAATATGCAGAATGTTCCCAGTTTTTCTTTCCAACAATTTTTGGCTTTTATATATGGCATTTTTAACTTTGGAAATAAAGCAATAACAATTTTTAACTTTGGAAATAGCATTTACCTTAAAATAATTGAATAATTTGTATACCTGTGGCTGTATGCGTGTCACCTCCTCCTGTACTTTCATTTCCCCACTTCCCAGTTGAACATTTATAATGCAAAATTCATTGAAAATGACTCTTGTAACACATGAAATTATAGGCTTCAATAAGAAACTGCGCTTAGTTTGTATATTTCAAATAAACTGAATCACTTTCTGCTGGCTCAGTTTAACAGGGATTGATTCTTCTCCTGATCCCTACCCTCTGCCCTTTCGGCCGTTGTTTTCACAACACCTTTACAGCATGAGCTCCCAAGCTACAATTGATTACAGCATAATATTTCACCTTTCTCTAAAATATTGTCTTGTGAACTATCACTGATTTCCTCTAGGAGCAGAATAATCTTTCACCATTAAAATATCACTGCAAAACTTTTGGGGCACCTGTTGTAATGCTTTTCCTTCTTGCCATGCTTGCCCTACCGACACCCCTGGTCCTAGATGACGAACATATACAACAACCTGATCGTTGAAAGGATATGGATGTTTGACTGCAAAACAAAATGAAAAAAAGGTGCAAATTACTTGCCATATATACTAGAGGTTTTAGTAAGCTCTAAGGGTTATTAATGGACCTTGCAGAAGCTAACGTTTGAATAAACAGAAAATTTAATGGCAAACAGCCAGTACCACAACGTCCCCAACTAATCCCTTAATGGAAAACACTAACTGATTGACAGTTTCTATGACCGGGCAGTCTCAATCATATAGCTAAAGGAAGTAGAGAATCTAGAGATGATATAAGAACCAGAAGTGGGAATGTGAAGGGAAGCAATATCATAAATTTCTATGACCGGGCAGTCTCAATCATATAGCTAAACGAAGTAGAAGTGGGAATGTGAAGGGAAGCAATATCATAAATTTGGTTTTGGAAAAATTGGGAACCCAAGGACCAGCTTGTTCAGAATACTTTTAACATTTACAACATATAGGTAAGAATGGTTAGGAATAATACTATATGTGTGTGCACACAGAAATATCTATATATAGGGCTCCTCTATCTTCAGTGGTTAAAACAAAACTCTTTTCAGGATATACTTTTATCCTGGAGATCATAGTTCCTCGATGCCTGCACGAAGTGCTCCAATTACTCTGCTTATCTTTAGAGATGTAGTTAAGATAATCTACCATGCCTAATATATTATATCAAAACACTTCTCATTTTTCCTTGTATTTCTTAGCTTTTCCATGGGAAAATTTGGGAGTAATTTCCTTAATACAAGTTAAAACCAAAAGAAATTCTAGCAAATAACGGACAATACTAAGATGAGGACATTCCATTGGACATATGGAAAACACATACCTGGTCTTGGAAAGCCTTGTGGATATTCATCGAGATCAAACAGCCCATCCCCAAATTCATATGCTAGATCACAAGGTTGTTCGGTTGGCATTACTTCCTTAAGCTGTCTCACTACAAAGTACAATGGACTAAAGGAATTTGCTAGTCCAGTAAGAAATGACCCACCTGATTCCGTAATTTAATTGTTCAGAGCCATATCAATAAACTTGATAAGTTGTAAGCAAATTAACGTTTTGCCTTAGAATTGCAAACCATGCAATGAAATAGTATATTGAAACCATATATAACAAACAAATGTTAAAATTTTCTACTAAAATATAAAACTTTGGGTTACTAAAAGAAACCCTAAGGAACATGTTAAATTTCAGTAATTTCAATAGTCTGTGTTCCTCCCCAAGATACAGATAACCTTATTGTAAACCAGATAAGGTACTAATGAAACACATGATGACTCACCATCAATAGATATACCATTGTATCAAATTTAGAAAGATATTCAGTAACACGGACACACCTGTTTGTATAGTTCACGTGCTAAGAAACCCATACCAGTAGCTCTAAGTTATGCCCATAATGCTGCAGAGGAACTATATATTCTATATCATGGATCGAGAAAAATCTCACTTAGTAACCGATGAAACATCTTTATCTTAAGGTATGTCTGTCATAAATTGTCTTAATTAATGTATGTGAGGGTTAGACATTCAACAAAGAAATTTTAACTTATCCTAACTTCATAAGTATGACTTAATAAATTCAGCTACTGAAACTCCTAATTTACGAATATAGCAAATATGTTGTTTGGAGGTTGACTCAATTGAACTATATACTTTCATTCATGAAACTCTCTTCAGCCTTAATAATAGCAGCAATACTTAGACCTACTTCCTCATTTAGAAATAATTAGGATAGATGTAAATGGGAAAACAAAAATTACTAGAACTCAAGCCAACCCCCATGACACTTTAGAAGAGACGAAATATGCTGCATTCAACATAAACTTCAGTTAAATTTTAAGTTTCATTAGATGTATAATAAATAAAGAAAAATTAAATAAGAAAAGATCAGGGTAAAATGAATTACCAATAAATCGTCCATAAATATTCCCATCCTTGCAAGAAAATATTGCCTGAGATTTACAGAACATCAATTACAGAGTCTACAATACAAAGGAAAAATCAATAGGAGAACAGAATTTACCTTCTTGAAAGAATTTATCCAAGAAATTGGCATTGGTCCTACTAGAGAAAGAATATATTGTTTCATTAACTTAATAAACACTAAACCAATAAACCACTTCCAAACAGATTACATTCATTTATAAAAAGAACTAATGGGGGACATTCCAATTTACAGTATGAAAGCTAGATTTACGTGAGTTACCTCCATCTGCTCGGCAATTATAATATTCAAGAGACATTACAACATCTTCATTAGACAACAATTTAGATGAACTTCTCTTGGCTAACTTGGGATCCTCATATCGCGTGCCAGCTATCTCCCAAGCTCTTGATATGAGCCTACATAACAATTATCCAAACATCAATGACTCTATTCAACCTATAATTTCATAAGAAAAATGCCTTATAAAATAAAGATACGTCCATTATGTGCATTATTCATTCATGCCTTAGTATGCCTATTATTGTAAGATGGTAATGGAGATTCAATGGATTTTATAGTATAACATAAACAGGTTACCTAGGTTCTAGCAAGCGCAGCAGTCGATGACGCCTTTCCTGGGGAATATCATCAATTTTTTTCCTGGAAAACACAAGCACGCATTTCAAAAATGGTAAGAATTAATATTTAACAAACCAAACTATTGTTGCTAAGAAATTTTTCTTATGCACATTAGAAAAAGAATTAAGAAAAAATTAAAATTAAAAATTCCATAAGATATATGACAATCTTCCTTACATTTCATGTTCAACTGAAAATCATATCTACTATATATCAATCAGAAGCAAGGACAAATAATGTTTCACCAACCACTCCACCAGTTAGTTAATAATCTTATTGGTCATATAGGCACATCATTCATTTGTTCTTTTTCTCAGCATTTTCACAACCAAAATATCATTGAAACACTATGTATGAAAATTAAAAATAGTAAAATCTACCAAGTGATTGACAGAATAATTCTAAGAATTAAAAATAAAAATATGTTAACGATTGAAAACTAACCAAAGATATGCGGCAGGATTATAAGAAGCTGAGTCCAGAGGAATCAACTCCCTAGGAGGATCAAGAAATGTGACAACATCTTGCTCATCCAAGTAAGCTTTTTTCCCACTTGGAAGAAATTCATATGGTTTCTCATCCCACGAAGATACATACGCTCTGTCACCTCCATTGACAGCACAAATTACATCATAAGTATAGTGTAGAGACCCATTTCTGTACAACTGCAAACCTGCACGCCCAAATAAAGACCATTTCATACAATTGGAGACCTACAAGGCAAAAATACCAGAACATAACACACATGCAGATACATACGTACGTACATATATGTATACATGTATATATTTTGAATGTAATTATACCCAATAAAAAGGGCTTCTAACTAAGTGAATGCCTACATTTGAGTAAAAAAACATATATAACAGAAAACCACAACTCTGTAGAGTACAGTTTCACATCCTTAGACAAATGAACACAACAAAATATGGCCATTTGGTTGCAAATAAAATGCGAGAAAACATAAAGATTAAAAATTTGAGCTTCATTTATCCAGTGACTTCGGACACACTGAAGATAAAGAACTAAACTTTAGCTAAACCAAATAATCAGCTCGTTTACTACCTAACATAATAACATTTCAATGAAATTATGGGTTATCCATCCATTGTACTTCCTTATCTCCACAACCAATCAGGAGCAAAAGATAAGCTAGCATTCCTTCTCTCACTTGTTTTGGTAGAATTGGGCTGTGGAGTTTAAATAGGAGTGGTAAGATAAGCTCACCTTTGACAGAGTTATGCTGTAGACACAGAGGCCTCTGGTACTGGAATTTGATTTGGCGGGAAATGGGTGATGGGTTGGAGGAGAAGAGACGAATGGGATGGTTGAAGGTTGCTGTTGCCGCCTCCGCCTTCATTTGCTTCTCATAAATGGAGAAAGAGGTTTCGGGTTTTTGGGAGTACTCTTTGGAAAACTTCATTCTTTTCAAGTCAAACCAAACTTGAACACCTGGCACTCGGCTTTGGTGTATTCTACAACCGGGATACCAGATTACTGCTCTCCATTTTCCAACTTATCATCATCATCATCTCTTCCAATCTCAACTGCTTATATAAACTGTCACTATTTTAAGTGTTCCCCCATCTCTCTCACTTACCACCAAGACATATTTGTCTCAAAACAGCTAAACCAAGCCCAATTGCATTAGCAATCTTACAGTAGCTTTCCATCAAATGCTTCTCCAAGCTCAATCTCTCACAACCCATTTGGCTCTTCCACTCACTCCCTCCAAATCCATTCCCAAAACCCAATTTTTCACTCCTCTAAAACCGAACCCATTTCGCAGAACTCAGTTTAGAACTCTAAGATGCTCCCTTTCGACGGTTTCAGAACTGACCCACTTGGAAAAAAGGAGCCATAAGCCGTTTCCGGCTGAGGTTTCAAGGACTATCATGGAGTTGGTCTCTGTGGGCACGCTTTCTACTTTGACCCAAGAGGGTTGGCCTTTGGGAATTGGCGTTCGCTTTGCGGTTGACCCGGAAGGGACTCCAGTGTTGTGCTTGAATGCCTCTAATAGGCAGTTCTCTATTGACAGGAGGTCTAGCTTCCATGTCCAGGTGCTTCTCTCATTGTACTCTGTGTGTGTGCGCGCGCGCATTTGTTTAGAGGCTTAAAGGGCTCTACTTTTCTATGCTGGATGGTGTTGGTTATAAAATTTCATTTGATTTTGAGGTTAATAAGGTGTGATTTTTGTTTTCTTTTGTACACAGTTAGAGCAATGTGGGCTGCGGACGCCTCAATGCACGATATTAGGTAGCGTTGACAAACCAGAAGACAGGATGGTTTTGAAGGTAAACTATATTTGCTCAAGTCCCAGAGGATTATTTGAAATTGCTTTGTTACTTATCAATTTATCATGTATGTTACAATGCAATTAGCTAGATGTTATTGTGATGCTTCAATTGTTTAAAGAGAGCATCTTGAAAGCATAATTGTTGTTGCTGATTTTTTGGGACTAAAGATGGAATTCGAATTCACTATGAAGGATGCAGAAGTAGAAAGTAACATATTTAAGATGATTGGTCTTTTGTTGAACTACCATAGTCTTCAACTAACTATAAATAATCCATTTTAAGTTATGATTGCATTGTTTTCATTAGAATAGAACATTAGGATGGTTATTGCTGACTGCATTGCTTTTTTAAAGTACATATCAGAGCTATCTCTCCTATTCCTGGCTTGTATAACCTTTAAGCAGTTTCATTTATGATATCTATCATATCATGGTTTTGGGGTGCAATTTATTGTTTTGGGTGTGATGCAGTTTACATTAGGATTGGGTTGGAATTTGGATTATGTATGGGTGTGGCTGGAAACTGAATATAAGGGCACATAATCAAAAAAATATAAAAACCTTATAATGGTTCCTAACTTCCTAGGAACCTCACCTAGAAGAAGTTTAATGAAGCCTCGCCATTAAAAGAAAGTGAGCTTGCCTAAAATTGCTTTAGTTAATTTTGTTTTGTATCTCTTACAAAGCCTTGCTTATAGAGAGGCAATCTAGATTTCTTATATGAAAAGGATATGGATTTCCAAATATTAAAGCAACATAAGTTAAACCCAAACAAGCAAATCTAAATAGGAAATCGTTTTCCAGATACCCATAATGGCTGCAATGTGAGGCAGTTTGTTTAAGTAGTCATGGTGTGGATTTTCAGACCAGGCTGTGAGACCTGTGTCATTTCCACTTTAAAGTATTGGCTTGGCAAAGAGCCTTCCTTACAGGTAGGACTTAGTTGGCCGTCCAGTTTTTTCACAGACATCAACTCCGGCATGATTTGGCTGGATTTGTTTTCTGGAGTCGGTTCTCCAAAATGCTATTAATCCATTTAAAGCTCATAAATAGCATTAGTGGGTGATCTATTTTCATATGTGCAATTTGTATTTGCCTGTGTTATATCATTTTTCTCAGCCTTTTCATTTGGATATTCAACTTCATTTCTTCTTCAGTACCTTCATTCACTATGGACAAAGAGGTTTGGAGAAGAAGTTGATGAAGATCTTATATATTTTGTTTCTGTGGAACGGGTACTTCAGATGGAGGACTTTAAAGAGGTATTATAGTGTTTTATTTGTTCCTATGCTGGACTAGCAGTGATTATTATTTTCTATACTGGTATGCCGTAGTCCTACCAAGTTTTGTTTGTATTTCTTAATTGGTACATATTTGAGATGGAGGAGTATACAAAGGCATATCTGTTTTATAAATTTTCTGTTACTTTCGCAGGGTGGTACATGGGTCACATCTCTAAATTATAAAAAAGCAAAACCTGATCCTCTTCGAGACTTTGCAGAAAATCTAGTGAATGAGATAAACACCAGTAACATTGAGGATATTAACCGTTTTTGCAACATTTATGCTGATTTGGACTTCCAGGTTTGTGCTAAACCGCTGTTTGTGATTTTTAGTTTTGTCTTCAGTTTCATTGACTCCTCATATCAGAAACACTCAATTACATTTACATGCAAGAATTGTAAATTAAACTAGACAAAAGAGTGTGCCAAGCATAGTTGCAAGGGAAATCTATGCTTGAGCAATCAATGAGTGAGCTTTCATGTTAGCGGTTCATGCAATTTGATTAAATCATCGTATCAGATTTGAGTGAAAAACATTTCAAATTTTAAGGTCTAAAAGATGGACTAAGTGACATTCCAAACAAACTGCCGAGTGTCATTTTTCAATCATGTGCACGCACCATAACTTGTATGATTGCACGCTTGATATTGAGCTGTCAGCAAAAAAAAAAAATTCATGTTTCATTTCTATTTACATAGTTTCTATAAACCAAATATTCTATTTTCTGTGATAAGCTTGAAGACATTTTACCCTAGACCACATAATGCTAAAACCTTCATCATCAACATTTGTTGAGGACTGGTTTATAGACCACTTAAATTTGTGAACCCATGTTATATTGTGTTTCTCTCTTGCAATGTGGTCATGTTATGCTGTTTTGTTTTGAAGGTTTCTGAAGCAAAGTTGGTTTGGGTTGATCGGCTTGGTTTCGACATGCGTCTTTGGTCTCCCCAGAACGGTATATTTGAGGTTCGCATTCCCTTTCCCAGGGAAGTGACAGATGAGAAGGGTGCAAAGTCGATGTTTAATTGTATGTCTCAATTAGCTTGGGAGGTGGAAAAGAATTTCCATCCCCCAGATTTTGAGAAGATGAAACAAGTTAAGCAGATAGCACACAATGTTTGATTGTATTCATATACAACTGTTCTTCTTTCTTTAGTTGCAAAAGATGCAAGCTTGATTGAGCTTGTTATCGTCCAAGGTTATGATGGCCATCCAAATTGAGCTTGTTAATTGTGTACAAGGATTTAATATGCACTTACATACTAACGTTCAGAGAGGTCCAAATTTTGAGATTGATTTCGTTACGTATAATTTGATATTTAACTTTATCTCTGTATCGCAACGTTGATCCCATTATGCTATGATATCTTGAAATTGAATGTAAATGTCCCTAAGTATATCAAGTTTCCTCATGAATGTTTCCCTTTTTGGAATTTATTTGCTGTAATAATGACCACCCTTAATTAATTATCGTGTGATTAAAGTATCAACTGCTGCTGGGTTTTTGCCTGAAACCATTTCCTCCATCGTTGATGTTTTAGAGCTATCCCAAGAAGATGGTGAAGACACAGCATGTGATCATTAACAACAACAAAAAAATCATTCAAGCATGTTGAAACTTGAAGATATGAACCGAAAAGCAAACATGTTGAATGTAACTTTTTTCATCCTAAACATTTTTATCATGATAATCAATCATAATATCAGCATGATGACACGTGGATCATATCATTCTTTTCTTTTATTTTATTTTTATTTTTTTGCAATGGAAATTATGGAACTGGTCTCTTATTAAAATAAAAACCGCGGCAAAAAGATAAAATAAAAACGAAACAAAACAGAGCACTCTCTTTTCAGTTTCCATCTCGCCATTGACGGTGGTAGACCTTTTATACCAGTGAAGCAGGTCAAGTTATTTCTGGGGTTTCAGTAGGTTCGTATTTAACTAATCCCAACCCCTTATCTAACAATTATCGTGTTGTATTTAAATAGCCTAAACTGGTTGTTCGCATTTGGCTTTTGGTGCAGTGCTTATATCGCAGTTGGAATCCTTTCATCTTTCCCAGTCTTCAACTTTTTCCACCTCTTTCCCTGAATTCGTAGCCTAGCAAGCAAAACCCATATAGCCAAAAATGGGTTACGCACAGCCACTTATTGGCCCTGCAGGCAGTGGCAAGGTAATTTCACTACCCAACCTTACTATACCACACACAATCATATACATACATGCATCATAATCAAAAGGGTAATCACTATGATTACTGTGTTTTGATTTTATTATGTACCCGTTCTTTTGAATTTTTTAAGTTTTAATTGTTGATTTCATTATGTTCTTGTTGATTTTTTTATGTTCTTGTTGATAGAATAATAGTTAGTAGCATATAATAACATTAAAAAAAAAGTGAAGGGAACAAGGAATTAGTTTTTATGAGAACTGACATAATTGAAGGAAAAAACCTCCATGGAGACAACTAACACATTAAAGGGAGCAGGATGCGAGTAGGCATGGTTGCTGACAGCATTGTTTAAGCTGTTATAGCTCTGGATAAGTGAAATGGTTGGAAAACTATTGTGTTTGGCTTGTCGGAATTTTCTAGAAGGAATACAATAGGAAAGTAGCAGTTTGGTTAATTCCTAGTAGGGTACATATTTTAGGAATGCTGAGAGGAATTTGCTCAAGGTCTTCCTAGTTAAGGAAGGAGTTCTTAGGAGTTTTAGTAGGATTAGGAACCCCAGCTGAAACCTAATTGTATGTTGTTGCCTATAAGTTATAAATAGGCTGCAGCAAGCCTCTTTTAGAAAAAATAGATTCAAGCACCAGAGAAAGAGGAGTTTCTCAAGTCTTCATAAGTTCTGAAGAAAGGCAAAAACTCGAGAGTGATAGGGAGAGAAACAAGGAGCTGCAGGTTAGAGTTAGGGTTTCAATAAGATATTGTAATTTGAATCTAATTCTATGTAGTGCAGCTGTGATTCTTTGAGGATCACACAGGGACGTAGGCAAGTTTGATAACAAGTCTTGGTGTTCTTGTGTGTTTTATTTGCTGATATTTCTGTGTTGTTTGCTAAATCTGTCTAATCATAGATATATCAAAGAAAATATCAAAAGGGGTTTAATTCATTACAATTGGCATCAGAGCTTAGGCTAGAAGTTTTCTGCGATGTATACAGGAGGAAGAAGCATGGCCTTAGGGGATATAAGGCCTGCTTTGAAGCCGTATGATGGCAAGGATGATTTTATAGATTGGCAACGGATGATGAGGAATGTGCTGGTTCAGCAGGATCTTGATGATGCACTTCTTGATGCGAAGCCTACAACGATGGAAGAAGGTGTGTGGAACAAGACGGTCAAGAAGGCCAAAAGTTCGATTGAGATCCACCTTACAAAATCTGTGAGGTCTTACATTACGGAACATATGTCAGCAAGAGAAGCATGGGAAAAATTGGAGAGTGTTTACATGGGCAAAATTGTGTCCAACAAATTATTCTTAAAAGATGTATTATTTGGGCTTCAACTAGAAGAAGGAGAAGATGTTGCAGATCATGTATGCAAGTTCCAAAACTGCATATATAATCTTCAGAAGGTCAAAGAAGTCTACAAGGATGATGATAAGGCTATCATACTGCTGAGATCGCTGCCACCTTCTTTCAAGCATTTCCGAACTACTTTAATGTTTGGAAAGGATACTCTAAAGCTTCATGAAGTTGTGCAAGCCCTCCAATCATATGCCAAGCTTGATGACTTAACCGAAGGCTCTCAGTCACAAGGCCTTTATGGTAAGGGCAAAGAGAAAGGTCGGTTGAAGGGAAGGAGTGGTAAATCTGGTAAAAAGGGGAAGTCTAAATCCAATGAATCCGATGATGAATCTGGTTGCTTTGAGTGTGGGGCACTTGACCACTGGAAAAAGGATTGCATAATATGGTTGGAGAAGAAGAACAGAAGGGCCGAAAACTCAATGTCAATGTTTAATTGTATGTCTCAATTAGCTTGGGAGGTGGAAAAGAATTTAGATCCCCCAGGGAAGTGACAGATGAGAAGGGTGCAAAGTCAATGTTTAATTGTATGTCTCAATTAGCTTGGGAGGTGGAAAAGAATTTCCATCCCCAGGGAAGTGACAGATGAGAAGGTTGCAAAGTCAGAAAACAATTTCCATCCCCCAGATTTTGGGCAGGTGAAATAAGTTAAGCAGATAACACACAATGTTTGATTGTATTCATATACAACTGTTTTTCTTTCTTATTTGCAAAAGATTCAAGCTTGATCGAGCTTGTTATCGTCCAAGGTTATGATGGTCATCCAAAGTGAGCTTGTTAATTATGTACAAAGCTTTAATATGTATTTACATACTAACGTTCAAAAAGGTCAAAATTTTGAGATTGAATTCGAATTAATTATAATTCGAAATTTAACCATATCCTTTTATCACAACGATAATTTTATTATATTATAATGTCTTGAAATTGAATGTAAATGTCCACAAGTTTATCAAGTTTACTCAGGAATGTTTCCCTTTGGTATTTATTTGATGTAATGACCATCCTTAATTAATAATCAAGTGTAATTAAAGTATCAAGTGCTGCTGGGTTTTAGAGCTATCCCAAGAAGATGGTGAAGACACAGCATATGATCATTAATAGCAACAACAAAAAAATCGTTCAAACATGTTGAAACTTGAAGGTGTGAGGTTATGAGCCCAAAAAGACAAAAAATAAACGAAAACATGTTGAATGTAAACTTTTTTCAGTATGATGACACGTGGATCAACATCAATTTTTTTTTTCAATGAAACTGGTCTCTTATAAAAATAAAAACCGCGGCAAAAAGATAAAAGAAAACGAAACAAAAGAAAGGACTCTCTTTTCAGTTTCCATCGCGCCATAAAAAGGTCAAAACCCTAGACCCATTATACCAGTGAAGCAGGTCAAGTTATTTCTGGGTTTTCAATAGGTTCGTATTTTACTAATCACAACCCTTTATCTAACAATTATTGTATTGTATTTAAATAGGTGGTTATATTATGGGATTCTTTAATAGCCTCAACTGGTTGTTCGCATTTGGCGTTTGGTGCAGTGCTTATATCGCAGTTGGAATCCTTTCATCTTTCCCAGTCTTCAACTTTTTCCACCTCTTTCTCTGAATTCGCAGCCTAGCAAGCAAAACCATATAGCCAAAAATGGGTTACGCACAGCTAGTTATTGGCCCTGCAGGCAGTGGCAAGGTAATTTCACTACCCAACCTTACTATACCACACACATATACCTACATGCATCATAATCAAAAGAGTAATCACTATGATTACTGTGTTCTGATTTTATTCTGTACCCATGATTAGTTTTTATGAGCTTATTTGTTTTTTGGCACCAGTCTACTTGTAGCTCCAATTTGTACAAACACTGTGTGAATGTTGGGCATAGTATCACACACATACATATACACATGCATAACAATCACATGGAAAATCACTATGGTTAATATCTTTTTGATTTTATTATGTACCCATTTCTAGTTTTGATGAGTTTACTTGTTTCTTGGAACCAGTCGACTTATTGCTCCAATTTGTACAAATACTGTGAGAGTATTGGGCGTACTATGCATATTGTTAACCTAGATCCTGCTGCCGAAAATTTTGATTACCCTGTGGCCATGGGTAAGCAGTAATTCGTTTATTTGCTCGCTGGTTTAGTTCCATTCCCTGCATCCTAACTTCTTTTCTTTCTTTTCGCTCTTGCAGATATTAGGGAGCTTATTTCCTTGGAAGATGTTATGGAAGAACTTGGATTGGGTCCCAATGGGGGACTTATGTACTGCATGGAGTATCCTTATTCCTTTGCTGTTCTTAGTTTTTGTTTTTATTTTTGTGAGTGATGATTGTCCTTTTTAAAGTTTTACAAAAAAGAAAAAGGTGAATGGCCTTAATTTTGATTTCTAGACATCTTGAAGATAATCTAGATGGGTGGCTCACAGAGGAATTGGACAATTACTTGGATGATGACTACTTAGTTTTTGACTGCCCAGGTATCCATACTTGTCTCCATGTTTTGATTTCCACTACTAACCACTATTAATATGATGTGTGCAAAATAGAATTATTCCAAGGGTTCTACTTCTGCGTGTGTGTGTGTGTTTCCAAAGAAAATTGTGTGATACATAATGATTTAATATACTTCCGTTTTTGTTATAGGCCAGATAGAACTTTTTTCACATGTGCCTGTGCTTAAGAACTTTGTGGAGCATTTGAAGCGTAATAATTTCAATGTCTGTGTTGTATACTTGCTTGATTCACAGGTATGTATAATTTTTCTAGTTCTACTTTGTAATCTTTTCTGTTCCAGCCTTGGCATTACTGGTTATTTCTTCTTTTTAGTTTTTACCCAAATAAATTGCTTCAATTTTCTGTTTTAACAGTTCATGACAGATGTGACCAAGTTTATTAGTGGGTGCATGGCATCTCTTTCTGCAATGGTTCAACTTGAATTACCTCATGTTAATATTCTCTCCAAAATGGACCTTGTGGCGAAAAAAAAAGATATTGAAGAGTGGGCCCTATATCTTTTACAACTATTGTTAACTTGCATCTCTACTGATCTGTTTAGCTTATTTTACTAGTTCAATCTGTTTTTGTTTCTCTGCTGTTTTCAGTTTCTTGACTCCAGAACCTCAAGTTTTGTTGTCAGAGTTGAATCAACGCATGGCTCCTCAGTTTGCAAAGCTAAATAAAGCTTTGATTGAACTGGTGAGTGATAAACTACTCAAAACCCCAGAAAGTACTTTTTCTGATCTTTGAGAGTAGTTCTGCAGGAAATAACTTGTCAAGATTTTGGTCACGCATTCCATTGTCCGATATCTATATCGGCCTACCATCAATTTCTTTTGTTTTGATCTTAACAATTGAAGAACACGAAAATTTTAAGGGAATTTTTTATTCTCATCATCTCCCTATGGCTATCCCAAACTGGTGTACCTTTTATTGCTAGGAAGTATCTTTATTATTTGTGTATATTTTAATTCAGCTTCTGAATTTGAGTAGCTGTTCCACAAAGCATTCTTCCTTCCTAATGAGATTTTCTTTTATGGTTATTTTGTATGGTTTGATTTGCTCTCTTGGTCATGTTATCTTTATCAATTATCCTCTCAAAGGGAAAGCCATATATATTTTCATAAAATTTAGGCTACAGGTTATCTAGATTGTACACGAGCTTGAGGAAATAGAAATTATATAGTTAAGGATTCTACCATGTCTTCTAGCATGGAGTTCTTTTCTTCTGAGAAGAAATCACTCATGACCTTTTTGGCCTTTAATTCACAATGAGTGCAATACTGAAAAAATAGTAACTATCTTATTATATTTGGTTTGTTAGGTTAGTGATTACAACATGGTGAGTTTTCTGCCACTTGACTTGAGGAAGGAGAGCAGGTACCCTCTCTCTCTCTCTCTCTCTCTCTCATACACGCACACATGTTTGTCTGCACGTCTTTTCAAGTTTTCATGCATGTCTGTTTATTCTTATCATGTGATCACCTTTCTAATGCAAGATATATTGGAATCTTAGATTAGTTTAAGTGCTGTTATGATTTCCTTTTCATGTTCCAAAATCCAAGTAGAAATATGTCAAGGTATGAGTTTATCACCCATATCACCCAAATAAATGCCCAAAAGAAGGGTTTTTGTTTTTTTTTTTCCCCCAAATGGTAAATTTGCAGAAAAACTACATTTCTTTCTTAATTTAATTTTGTTTGGGACTGATACACAATTTTATTAACTAAATCCTTAGGTCAAGAAATTTCTAACTTGTCAAAGTTATGGAAAATTGGAAAGTAGTCCAACCCAATAGTATCCTTTGCAGTATGATCTGATGAACTATTCATCTTTCAATACCTTATAACTATATTTCCAAATGAGCTTGAACAGGTGTTTGGCATTAAGCATGATGGCGCTATTTGGAATACACTTACATTAAAATTTCCCTTCTGAGGAAATAATTGAGCAGGGATTCATAGAAATTAGTTTAGTATATGCTTGCACTTCATAGATTTGTATTTATAGTGTGAAGTAAATAATTTTTTTGGTTTATAATCTGCTCGATTAAGGCTCAAGTTTGTGATGGTTCTTTGAGTCATCAATTTTATTCAAGGATTTTTGACTTTGAAAGTTTTTGGTGTGGGAAGTCCTTGGATGAGATGTTATGCATAACAGTTCTCAATCCTCATATTCTCAGGATAAAAGGTTTCTTGCTTCCTTTTCTTGGGTGTTAGGAGGGTGGGGGTATAAGGTGACAATACAAAACCTGTTTACATGGTTCTTGACCCATCATTGGATGAAGCTTAGAGCATGCTTTGTGCTTCATTTGATAAAACATTTTTTGTCCTCATTCATAATTTGTGCTAGACAGATTCATTGAACTTGACATTTCTGCATTTTTCTTGATTCATTGGATTTTGTCCTTGGTTATTAATTTTAAATTTTGTATTTTCTTTTTTTTTCATTCCCTATATATGGACTCTTCGATTAAAAAGCAAATATGATTTTTATTGCTTTGTTTCATTTTTTATTGGTATCTTATATGATCATAGGATAACGTTTGTTTTTTTTATTTTTATTTTCTCTGTTTTGGCAGCATACGATATGTATTGGCTCAAATTGATACCTCCATTCAGTTCGGAGAAGATGCTGATGTGAAGATTAAGGATTTTGATCCAGAAGATGATGACTGAGAGCATTATATTTTTGAACTCTTGTTCTTTACATGGTTGCATGCAGCTCCTGATGTTGGTATTATGAATCGTGAGAAGTGAAAACAATGAATCATGGTAGCGTTGTCTATATGTTAGACCAAATTATGAACTTTACATTGATATGAATGAAAGAGTAGAGCTATGAAGCACACTTGTGATGGAATAGAAAAGCAAAGTACTTCACCCATTTGAGAGAATTTTCATATGACCATATTTTGAAATGATAGCATCAATCTTTAACACGTGTGTATGATTGTTAGTCGTTTATTGATGAGTCACCATGTTGAATCTCATAGCGATCAATGGGTGACAATTGTCTACACTTGCGGGAGCGATCCATGGAAGTAAAACTCTAATCATTCATATCATCGGGATTTTGATTCCTTCTTTTGTTAATGAGGCATTTGATCAATCTATCAAAGTTCTTATCGGAAGATCCACCTTTTGCCACTGCATGCCTTGCCATGGTCCCCAATTCTCGTGCCCTCTCCCTAGCCCTCCTCCCTTTCTCACCTCCCATCAACTCCTTCAACCCATCACAAATCACATTACGATCAACGGTTGTGATCTTCTCTTGTGAGACCATCAACCCTGCTTTCAATCCCATTGCAACAAACTTGGCATTCAGTGCTTGCTCTGCTCCCATTGGCCAAGCCAATAGCGGGACCCCCATTGACAAGCTCTCTAACGCGGAGTTCCACCCACAGTGACTCAAAAACCCACTAACCATTGGGTGTGCTAGTATACTCCGCTGGTCCACCCAATTGCGTACAACCAACCCTCTCCCTGCTACCCTTCTCTCCCATCCTTCAGCTGGACCCCACTTCCTCGATTCCACGGCCCAAATGAACGGATGCCCTGCTATCTCCAGCCCATAAGCGATCTCATCCATCTGATTCACCGACAATCGTGCTTGTGTACCAAACGCCACGTAGATCACCGCACCCGATCCACCTTGCTCATCCAGCCACTTGATGTACGGACAGGATTGATTCTTCTCATGGGACCCACCACTGCCTTCTTCTTGAATATAATCATAGAGTAGAACTGGCCCCACACACCATGCTTTGGCTTGTTTGTGCAAAGCTTCAAATGCAGTCACGTACTCATCATCTTCAAGCTCTTGAAAGCTATTCACAATGACTCCCCAACTGTTCTTATCCGCTTCCTCGGACTCTGATATAATACGTGATAACGGGTCATCCGGATCCGGGTGTCGGCCCGATAAGTCGGATATATTCAACGTGAATGGAAATCTCAAATTTGGCAACTGTACTAAATAGTCCGGGTACGACGTCGTTCTGCATGGGACATGCATAGAAGCGGTTTTGAGGATGAGCATGGGCAACACACCCATTCCATGAGACACAACACGAGGAATGCCGAACGAGCGACAAGTGTCCAGCGTCCAACCGAGGAAGAAGTCGGAGATCACGCAAACTGGGCCCCACCCACTGTCGACCATTTCTCTAAGAAGAGCTTGGAACGGTCGTTTCATTTTTTTGGTGGCTGAAATGAAGGGAGCGAATAAATCCATTGAAGGAAGATCGGCAGTGTTTTCACATCCTGGAGGAAGCTCTGCGACGTCGTTTGGGAATGGTATGACCGAGATGGAGATTGAGGAGTGGGTGGAAACTTTGGAGTGAATAAACGGTGCGTTTGATGGGGTGGTGATGATGGTCACTTTGAGGCCACGCCTTGACAGTGTTTTGGATATGTCTAGCAATGGGATGGTGTGGCCTTGAGCCATGAATGGGAAGATTACTACATGGGATGGGGGTGAAGAAGCAGGAGGAGCTGCCATGACTAAAACCATGCAGTCTTGTTTATGTAAAAATTGAATTGAATTGCCTCGACTTGCTATGAGTGGGAAAATTTCAAGTTGGGTTTTATTTATAGAGTTAGATTAGTGAATTTAAAATACAGATATTTATGCATTAATTAAATAATCCACTACTTATTTTTCATAAAAAATAGTGATTGTTCTTCCTAGAATCTTATATGAAAAAATCTTGGGATTATTCATAGAATCTCATTAAAAGTTCAAAATCTTAACTACGCCTTCAATTCTCTGCACTTTGCCCCATTTTGCTGAGTAAATGGAATTTCTTTGCAAATTTGACTCCACTGACTAATTTAATTATTCAATTCTCTGCATTTGGCTTTAATTAGGAGCAATCTTTTGCTACGCCAGATTCACTGTGTGGGGATTTAATTGAAAATATATATAGTCGATCGTTATCATAAAAAAAGATAAATGTATTCTATAAATTATTCTTATTAGAGTTCGTCGTATTGTGTCGATCAGGTGTGTATATCTTTCCATAAGCAGACAGATAGTACACACACAACATGAACATATACATTTAATTAACAAAATAAGTAAGATAATAAGCCTCTCATAGCGATCAGGTTCAGTTATCCAAATATTTGCATTTGTACGGGCTTATGAATTGAGATTACGCGTTAAGCAAACTAAACATAATATGAATATATTTTTTTGTACATATATGACTTATATGTTGAGACATATATTTACCAATGAACTAATTTTCTGGTTACGTAACCTATTTAAATGTATATAGTAAAAAAGAATGCTTGAGGCCTCAAGCATCTATGATAGAAAAGTGGCCTATGTCTTAAACTATGTCTTACGTAACCATAGATTATGTTTTAAACTATGTCTTCTAAATTAAGGAGGGTGTCCTCGCCAAAGAATTTTAATGAATTTTTATAGAATCCATAAAATTCAAGGGAAATTGGCTGGATTCTCAAGATCATTGTTATTTAAACAAAATCCATTACTTAATGATATCCAACACTTCCAAATTCCAATGACTCACAAATTTGAGCCATTTCTCTTCTATTCCTTTAGTTTTTTTTTCTTAATTAATAATGAATTGATGATTGATGAAATAAAAGTTTAACTAGAATATTTGAATTGATGATTGATGAAATAAAAGTTTAACTAAAATATTAGTTTTAGGTTTCATTTATGGTTTAAATGTAGGGATCAAATTTGAAGCTTAAATTTATGGTTCTAATTGGAAACCTTAGGGTTTAAGTTTGGGTTTTAATTTGGGAGTAAATTTATTGCAGAGGCCATTTTAATTTTGGGGTAAAAACTAAAAGAATGTATGTTAGAAAGAATATTTACCAACCCTTGTCCTATATACTCTATCAATTTTTATTTTTATTTTCAATTTGTGGTTGTTTAATTTTGTGTTTGAATATTTAACTGGTTGTGCAATGTAGGAAATAAGAACAACAAATAAGACTATGTTAAAATTTCAATAAAAACTTGTCACTAAAGAAAAAAAAACAATTAGCTTAGCCATTCCATTTTTTCATATGGTACAAGAAGAGTATTGTTGTTGAAACTTTCACACACTATTAATTACAAGTTTAGTTTGAAGAGTATAATTAAGGTGTAACAAGGTTTAAACAATCATATATCAAGGTACAAAATGAGATGTCTAAAGGTATACTAATGTTTTCTTCTTCAATTAACTATATAACTTTTACACATTATTATGATTCTACTTTAAAGTTTAAATTGATACAGTTGTTGGTGCAATAAGGTATGAATGCTAAATGCATTAAGGTGCAAAACCTAAAGATATAAATTTAAATATGATATAAAAAGGGTTAGTTGTGTTTTTTTTGGGTATACATGTGCTTGTGTTTTTATTGAAGAAATAATGTGTTATGTACCTATTCTTGAAGCCCCTAACAAAATGATTCGACCCAAAAAAAAAAAAACGCAGTACGGCAGTAGTCAGTAGAATTATTTATTAATTTTTATTAAATTTTTTGAAAATAGACTTTTTATTACTTTACATTAAAAATTTACGGTCAAAAAAGGGTAAAAACTAACGCGACCAGCGTTCAGTCATAAGCATCACTGGCTCCTTCAGTCACTGATGGGTTGCGAAAAGAATTGGGAGTGAGTGAGAGCGCGAAGAGAAGAGAGAGCAAACGAAACGACGAAACGGCATTTCGCCATGGATATTTTCTCCGAGAACCCTAAGTCCTTCAAGATCCACGCGAATTCACGTTTGGCTTCGAAGCTCAAATCCTCCATTTCCCGAAAGCTTCTTGAATTTCTCTCCGACTACAGAGACGACGTCCTCGCTGTAATTTTCTCATCCTTTTCAATGTTTATTTCCATTTTCTGAGTCTGTTTAAAGAAATAAATTGATGCTTCGGGAAAATGTGTGTGTAATTCACTTTGATAACTCTTAGTTTGGTTGCTGAGAAAATGTAGACAAAGAATATTAACATTTTACGCTATGTTTCGTGCTGCTAATTGCTAGGAGAATTGCATGCTGACTAATTAATTAACCTTAAGTATTTGAATTGAAGTTATTAGTCTCAGAGTTACGTGCACTGTGTATATATTTAAGAGAGAGAAAGAGCTTACATAGCTTCTCCTGTAATCGAAAGAAGTTGAGTGTACAAGAAGAAATCATGTCCTCTGATAGTGTAGGAGTATTAAGAGTTCAAACAATTGCAATCACTTGGCCAATGTGACTGCGCCGATTCTCTTTTCTTCAGATTTCAGATTTTGACACTATAAGTGTATAATTTATGTACGCTAATTTCAACAGAGTTACGAGAAGTAGAAAAGGAATTGGGTTTGCTACTTCAACATTGAATACTAGTCGATTTCTATAGTGTGTCCAATGTAATTTATCTATTTTTTCATGTTGTTAAACTGGATTTGAAACTTCATGTTTAAATGCATGTGCATGGTTATTCACTCTCTTCTAGGTAACAAAATTTAATGTGGTATGGTCAAATTGCTTCTTGATGAATTTCACTGAGTAATTTTTTTATGATTTTAGGAGTATATTACGGTGCTGGTTTGTAATGGAAAGCATCAATATCAGGCAAGAGATGATTTAGAGGCATTTCTTGGCAAGAGGAGTGTAGAATTTGTATCCTGGTACCCTGATTTTTAAACTCTCTTGACTAGTTGTAACTACCTTCTTTATCAAGCTAACTCAATTTTGAAAACATAAATAATCACTTTAATACCATTGGGTAAAATGTAGCATTTATTTATGTGCTTTCGATTTTGTTTTCAGTTATAAAATTACCTGTACATCTTTGGCAATGCCCCCCCTCCCAGCTCTTAATATTCTTTTATTGTCTTCTAAATAAAGGCCACTTACATTTTAAAAGCAAAAAATCTGGAACCTGTCAGAAATTAAACGCATCGGTTTTGGTGCTTGTAATGATTTCCAACATGCTTGTGTAAATTTGTATAAGACTAAGAAAACTGCTGATTTGAGTTTTCTTTTTGTGCAGTGTATTTCTTTGTCTCATTGCTAAACATGTGAGGATGGCTAAAAATAATTTCAGCTTATCTGTCTATGTAGGTTATGGAGTCTTCTCTTGGAATATGCTGGTCACTCTTCTACTGACAGTGGCTTATTATATATAAATGAAGTTGCTTACATTAATCCCCAGAGTCATTCTACTGGCCGTGCTGAACTATTGGTACTAACAGTTATCCGAGTTTATTTCTTTATACATGATAAAGTTTTAGGAGGATTCTTTAATATAGTTGCCCTTGGCAGATGAAAGATGATAAGACCAACCACTTGCCAACTCCTGCCTGTGATCCTGTTTCTTCTAATGCTATGAAAGGAGCTAAAGGCTCTCAAGACTGTCCCTCTTTTTCAGGCCCTTTGAGTGAGGTGAATAGAAAGACAGTATTGTCACAGACATCCAGAAATGAAATTTTGAGAAGAGTTATTGCAACTGAAAATATCAATGGTGAGAAAGATCAAAGCACTCAGTCTAAAAGCAAAATTAACCAGGTTGGATGATTAAACTGTTTAAATCATGCTCTCAGTGATTTTAAACAAATTTTCCCTTTGTAAGTTCAGAATTTTCTTCTTGTAAAGCAGATTGTCAATCACAAATGCTGTGGACTGCCTAAAGAGCTTTTACATTTACCAAAAAGAGAGGCTGTGTCTAAGAATACACAATTCTCCATATTAGGTACCATGCCAGATTACCTAAATACGTGCTTAGAAATTTTAAATATGTAAATGTGTGCATATGTATGTATAATTGCCTGTTTATAGATGTTATGTAACTTTCCTTTGCTTATGGGCTAATCATGTTGAACTCTTTCTTGGTTTCCTCATGCAGGGCCTTCTTCTAAACATATTGGTGCCAGTAACAGTTTAGGAAGTAGTCTGCCACCAAGATTTGTACGGATAGGATCTCTATATAGTGAAAAATCTCGGGGTAGTGTTTGGGATAGACTGGGCAAGCCATGTGATGACATATCTGTAAGGCAAAAGAGTGTTGACTTTTATGGTGTTGGCCATAAGAAGCAAGAAGACAAAGTCCAAAACCAGCTTGCATTAGCACTTCCAAAGAGAAATTCTGAAGTTCCTGCTCTTGGTAAGAATAGGTTTTACAGTTACCCTGTTGAGGCGGAGAAATTGGAGGCAGTGAGTGAACCTCTTATTGCAAATAATATTGGACGGAAGAGGCTCTTTGGTGAAATCAGTACAGACCCTAGTACTGATTCAGTTTCTTTGGTGGATGAGGGGAACATGGGTCCTCAATACAAGGATATCTCACAGGATTCCAAGAAATCAAACTTGACCAAAAATGGTTTGAAGAATACTCAAAAACTGGTGTTGGTATGTCCTCTTCCTGATAGATCATGGTTTATTAGAAAGAAAAGAACAGGTTACTACTAACCTCTGTGCTATCTATGAGGATTGAATTATGCGATAGAATAGAGTTTAAGAATCAACTTCCCTTCTCTTCTTGAATGGGTTGGTAACAATGCTGAAGTTTTGAATTTTTTTCCCCCAGGAAGTGCTTGATGTGAAACAAAGATTGCATCAAATTGAAATGGAAATGTCAAAGCTTCAGTCAAAGCAGATGGAGATAGAAAAAAAAGATGGAAATCATTTGTTGAATTCTGGTAAAGCCTCTCTATAACTTGGACCAATTTGCTAAAGTATGAAATTTGTTTCTACTTATAAATGCTTTCAATTTCGTCCAGAACTAGAAACTGATGTATGTTTCAGTAAGAAAAAGTAGGTGGGCAGTTGATGTTGGGTGGATGTGTTGTGAGAGAATGAAACTATTCTGATGGTGTTTTCATGATAGTTTAATAGTGTGTGTGCATGGAACTTCGTCAATTACCTTTGCATAGGATGAAAGCACAAAACTACGAAGAGGATTATACACAATAGAGTCCTAATCTGATTGTGTGCATTGTTGAGGATTTTTCAAAATCTTTAAAGAAATTAAAACTTTCTTAGAAACACGAAAATGCTATGAATATGTTAGCATTAACATTAATCAGAACCTATAATCACTGTCTCTATTATTTCTTCTATTCTTACTCATTCAGAATGCATATTTTTCCTCTCTTGATTAATCTAGTTTTAGTAACTGGCAATCATTATTATGCCCAAAAGCTTGACTTCTTGTTGGAATCTAAGTTCTAACTTCTAATGCACTTGTGCATTTTCAGGTGTATTAAAGGAAAATTTTGAGTCAAGAACTATATTAGTAACAAATGTAAGTTCAATGAAGTGCAAAGTGTTCAGATTAAATTCCATGAAGATTGCTATAATTCCTTCTACTTAAATATAACTTTTTAAAATTCTGCATTTTTTTTTTCCAAGCATCTCATAAGCTTACCATACACTGTTTAAAAAAAAAAACAGGTACATTTTTCAGCAACTAGAGAAGCTTTGTCATTGCACTTTGCCAAGTGTGGAGTGGTTGTAAATGTGGTGATTCTGACAGACATAGTAACTGCTAAGCCAAAAGGGTAACATTCACTTAGTCATATATTCTATTATGGTTACTGACAAGTACATTCCGTTTGTATGTTTATGATTGGGTCTGGGAGTTCATGACAGTTATATTTGTAGGTCTGCTTATGTTACTTTTGCTAGCGAGGAGTCTGTTGACAAAGCAGTGGCACTGAGTGGGACAACATTTTATTCAAGGACTGTGAAGGTGAGCAATTCCTTATCTCAAAGGGTGGTCAATTAGGTTATTGATGTGGTACTAAAAGAAAAAAAGTTGGGAAACCAAAAATAAAAATGGGGACAAGATGGTTGCAGATCTTTTAGTCACAAGGATCTTAGTTTTTAAGTTTGAGATTCACCTTTCGATAACTGACAACAATATTCTACAGGCTAGGATCTTAATATTGATATTTTCTTTTTCTTTCCACTTGTATACTTTTTGTATAGGTGCTAAGGAAATCAGAAGTAGCTCCGGTGGCATCAGCTGCACCAACCCAGCTTGCCAGGAAGGCTTTCCATGCATGTGTACCACATGGAAACAGAAATGTTATCCTCAACAAGCCACACCATTTGAGCTCTAATCTAAAATGGCAGAGAGGGCACGACAAGGATCCATCAGAACCATCAGCCCAAGCTAGTGTTGAAGGAGCGTCCTCTCTTCTGCCCACGAACAACATCCTTCTAGCTCACACGCAGAAGGGAATACTTCATCAATAGATCCCCCTGCAACTGCAAGCACTTAGTTTTCAGAATATCATCATTGGGATATCATACAGCTGATTAAAGTAGTACTTTACTCTTTTGCTTTCTTTTGGTCTGGAAAGTAGATATTAACTATACTGTGCTAGATATATGGAAGTTAGGAGGAGATTAGCTTGATCTAGAAAATCTACTACGTCTAAACATTTGGAGGCTGTTTTCTTTTTTTATTATTTTTGGGTCGAATCAACTAGGAATGTCGGCATGCCTTTTCTTCCTCTCGACTCTTGAGGATATACCATAGAAGCTCCTTTGGCATGTTTAGAGTTTTCACAGCCGCACAGCCGCACAACAAAGATTACTTTGTTCGTTTGTAAAAATGATTTGACGGTTTACATTGTTCAGCAATTGCTTTGCAGGTAATTTCGGATTTTCAGATGAGGATGTCATGTATTGATTAGCAACTTTTGTTCACCTCATCGACATAATTTGTACACAAATAATTAAACCCATTCGACCCCCCATTCTTCATTCTCGATCTAAATGGGAGAATGTCCTTGTCAAGAAATAGTTAGGATATTGCTGAAGCGTCGAAGTCATATTAACTTATTCCTTCAAAAAAGTCATATTAACTTATTCTCTCGAAAAAGTCATATTAACTTAAAATAAAAGCAAGAGTCCTTTTCAAAATTAAAGAAAAATAACGGACCTGACAGTCTGCCACCATACCATCTTGGGTAAAAAAGCGAGGGACAATAATAGAAAATGAAATCAAGTGCACTCAATTGATGAACCAAGTGGCACTTTGCAGAAGCTGATGAACATGCATAAATATCTTGTACCCCACAGAAAAATGGCAGCAAATGATCAAGTGCTCTCTTTTTTTTTTGGTAAGCAAATGATTTAAGTTCTTAGTGGAGTATCTTCCATAATTAATAAATACAGTACCTTTCATATTGATCAGGCACTTAGATTAAATACAATATGAGCACAGGGCTAACTAACTAAAAAATAGCATAAAAAGTCACATTGCTGTAAGAGTTACACGAAACTGATTGGTCACAACATCTTTCAGTTTACCAATAAAGCGCATATCTTTGATGCTGCAATGCTTCCTAAGCTTGTGGGGCTGAAACAGAGAGCTGAGCATATTCTCCAAGCTTTGTGGGGTGTGCTTCACATGCTTACTACCACTTGCTTCTTGTCCAACCAAAACCCCATACTTTTGCAAGTAGCTCCTATAAACAGGTACAATTGCCTGCACCAAAATCTGACATACCTTGTGCCTCAAGCTTTCATCTGATATGACCCAGTTGGAGTGCTTCTTGTACCTTTCATCAAAGGCCTCAGTGAATGCCTTGAGCCTCTTCTTTTCAGACTCCTGATGATGATCACTTGCTGATCTCCCAACGGGAGGTGAAATTAAACCCTTTTGGGTTAGTCGAGGCAGAAGCTTTCCCCAGCTCTCTCTCAAGTAGAGAGCTGCATAGTAGTCCTTGTATTGCTCATGAGCTCCTAACCAAGAATCTCCCATTATGTCCCCAAGCTTGGTGCCTTTCAATTGACAGAAATGGCAGTGATTGTTCATCATGAAAAGATAAGACAGTGAGATGTCTTCATAGGCCTTGGACCATGCATCCAAATTTAGCCCAATTTCCTTCATTATAGTATAAATCTGGTTTGAAAAAAGATCATCATCATACTTATCTGGTGTCCAACTTTGATGGATCTGCAAGACTTGGCTCAAGCTTGGCCTATAGTCATCCCCTAAAATTTGATTACAGTAATTAGTTATAAAGCTTACTAGCTGAGGAATACCACCATCTGAAGGAGGCAAAAATTGCCTTTGCAACTTTACTTGGCTAGGAAGTTCCCAGAAAATCTCACAAGCGCCATTGACTACTCCCTTGATTAGATCTCTTGTCAGGGTCTGAATTTCAGTGCAGGCCTCCCCACCGAAGAGCCGGTTGAAATTCATTCTTAGATTTTCCAAAACTGAAAATATATCTAATAGCTTCAAGAGCTTGATGGGGTCTTTCTTCATCTTGGTGGCATTCTTTCCAAACCGAAGAAAAGAAATAAGTCTGAACTCTTGAGAAATTCTTGCAAAGCAGTGGTTCCAAGCATCTGATCCTATCTTCTCAAAGACACTGTTGCAGAGTTTGTACTCAAGCTCAAGTAGATGCTTCACAACCAACTCCAAATGCTTGCCCCATTGACCAATGTAAGAGTCAATGCTTTGCATATCATCAAATTCTGAGATCTGTACCTCAAGGTAATCCAGATCAAGAGCCTGCAAGCTTCTTCTAGCATTCAAACCCCGAACTTCAACATACAACAATATGCAGTTTTCAAGCCGATCAGCAGCGTTCAATCTCTCAACTATGGCTTGAAGCTTTTGAATTACAGGCACTGTCTGTGTGACTGAAGAGGATGACAAAATAATCCTACCACTGTTCTTCATCAATAGACTTCTGAATTCAGTTTCAAGCTTGTTGAATGCAGAATTGAGAATCCCTCCATCAAGACGAGCACACCCCTCAATTGCATGCAACTCCAGAAGAATTCTTAGAGATTTCTTCACATTCAAGAGTCTTTGATCATTGGCAAAAGCAGTGCCTTCCAAAAACTCAACAATATCCTCCAGCCACTGAATGGCCAGCCCACAATTGTCAGCAAGAAATCTCAATGCTTCTTCAAGCCGTTTTGTGGCTGCAAGATAAGCAGGAAGATCAGAACATAGTTCAAGAGAGAGTGACTTCTCAAGCTCACAAACAACGTCATAGACTTTCAGAACAGCAGCAGCAGGGCCAATGGCACCATTGATTTGGTCCCTGATTGCAAAATATCCACATTTCTGCATGGGGATGGGTCTAATTACATCTTCCAAAGATGGCAATTTCTGCTTCATCTCTTCCAACCTTGGCCCAATTTCATCTAGCTTTAAAGAAATAGCTGTTGATTTCTCTAGGCTAGCCTTCAAGAATTGTTGGGCAGCTTTGAGATTGCCAAGGCTTTCAACATCAGCCATTGCCAAAAGAAGTACTGTTATCTCAGAATCCCCAACAATTGACTAACTTGTGACTTTTATAGTGCACTATGATTTCAGAAGAGTGCAGTAAAAAACTCTCTCATGGTTTCTTCTACACTACTCATTTACTTTCCACCAAACTTACCAAATCAAATAAAAAGAACACCATATTCAAACCAACCCTCACTTGCAAAGCAAACACCACAAGGTCCTTCAACTACCAAGCAATGAATTTCCTTGATTCCTGATACTTGCTTACAAACAAACAAACAAACATAACATCTTGGGGAACCCAACCACCAAGCACTGGGTTATGAAAACTAATTTGATCATACATAAATGATGTATACGTATATAAATACGTACAGAAAATAATCAGCTTAAGTCAATGAAGTCAGACACTGAGTCGTTATACACACAACACCCAGACCCACCTGCAAAGAAATATTTAGGGCACTGTCCTAATATTGTTTGCTCATAAGTCATAACCTCCCAAAAGTCCATCTAATTTTCTCAGATCATAATTACGATGGTGAAACTCACGAAAAGTCTATTTTATATATAATATATAAATGTATATTTCCGGAAGATACTATAAGCTCAATTTCAGAGATCAGCCCTTCACCTTTTTGTTTGTTGGACAAAAGGAAAATTTACAAATAACAACCGCGAACACAACCAATTCTCATAACATTTCTACGATATCGATTGACCACAGCTGAAGGAAATGAATGATCCCAATTATGGACAAAGGTCTCCGATCTACTTAGCATAGCAAGGAGATCCACCACGAAACTAACTTACCTAGAGAGTAAGAAAAAAAAAATTTTGTTACTTTGTTTTAATCTTTATGATCATTCCTACAATTCTCTGTTCTCTTTATATATAAAAAGTAATACCAGATCAAGCCGCTAAAAGTGATGGCAACCCCTAACGGTACATCCCTTAATAGTAGCTAAGCTTAGCCCAGATGGAGAGTGCCCAAAAAGGTTTAAATTGATAATATCACAATGCACCAAGAAAATAAAAATCCTTAATACCATGACTTTTGTTCCCGAAATGTTTTTTTATTATATATTTTAATTTAGATGTGATTTTGTTCAACATGTGAGCCCGAATGAACCCATTTACATGATGCTTCACCTTCTTAGCTGACGAGAGGGAAGAAGGCATAGGCAATATTAAACTATTGCCAGAACGAAAAAATCCATGGACAGCAAAAACTAACACAGCTCAAGAATCAAAGAACAAGAGTCTAATAAAATTGATATGCAACTGGATAAAAATGCTGGCATAACAATTTAGATTGATAGAAACAGCTGATAATACAAAGAAAAGGAAACATTACAAATTGACAATTAAAATGTAGTGGGTAACTTGAAAAGTAGTACAAATTTACTTTGAATTTATGGTGGATAGCAATGTGTCCTATCTATCCACTGAATAAGCAAAAAGCCAAAGAACAGAGCTAAACAGAACATCCAAGGTAAAGAAAAGAAAAAAGAATCCAAAACAAACTCAATCCTCGGGAAAAATATGAAAATAATGGCGAGATGAACAGGGATAAGCCTCGTGCTTCCAGCAGACTAGTACTAACAAGGTTGAAGCACGAATAGAAGCTGCAAAATTAGGCATGTGGTCGAATCAAGGGGTGCCCTTCTGTTTCAAGGTGATCTTGTCCCCGAGACTAAGGGCAATACCTTGAGTCTTACTTCTAATTCTGATGTATCCACCTAGCTTACCGTCTGCTTGTTTCTCAACACTCACATTCACCAAAGCATCCTCCCCAAAAACACTCTTCGCATACAGATTAGCCGCGAGGACTCCACACTCTCCATCCAATGCCGATCTAATGCACAATTAGCAAGGGATGAGCAGGAATTAGTGAACATTAATCATCCACCAAGAAACCCCCAAGGAAAATACAACAGGATGCATAGGTAATTAAAAAGAAAATATTCAGTCTTGGAAGCACGTATGCCTGTACCTATAGAAATTGTCCTCAAAAAATAATGTACTGTATTTTTATTTATAAAAGGGCATGGTAGCTAAATTTTTACATCACATAATGAGATACACTACCCCACTTCCATCTTTTTTGTAAACTGTTGGACCACTTTCATTGTACTTCCCAATTTTCATTAATATGTTTATTTCCTATAATATGTCTCTATAATGTATGCTTGTATGTACATATGTATGATCTTGTGCAGGTAGGTATGGAAAAATTTCTTTCGCCAGCATGTAACAGAGTAAATGATAAGATGGTTAACACAGTCCTAAAACTTACGGTGGAGTCAGGCACTTCATGTTTGTAGCTTTAACAACATGGTTCAAAAATTCCTTCTCGTCTTCAATAACAGTATTTACAGCAACCTGGGGGAAAATGAGTGTTAATGCATGGTAGAATCCAAATGCATCTACCAAGGAAAAGCAAAAAAACAAAAGCAGAATTATAATAAAGGTGGCAAAAAGGAGAGTTTAAAACGACATATAAGATACACATTGCACTTGGATGTGAGAGTCCAAACACAAGTCCACGGGAAGGACATCAAAATCATGGTGGCAAAGTCAGAAGGACAACCTCCAGGTGATAATACCATATCCCATTCAAACTCATATCCTTTTTGGGTCATGGTGATAACACATGTAGCATGATTAATTGACGACTATGTAATCGGGTTCAAATGACATCATACCCTTTTGAGCCATGGTGAAATACCTTTTTGAAGAAGCACTTATGATTATACTATTGAAGGGCAAAAAAAATAATACAAAGACATAAAATCGATGTACCTTATTCTCCCACTCAAACTCAGCCCACATTGTCCTAAATGACACATCAGCGCATGATGCAGGAGAGATGTAATCCATTATATCAATATGGATGTCATTGAGAACAATAACTGTTCTCTCATGCACATTTGAAGAAGTCTCGTATACAATGTTACCAAATATAACACCTGTTTCAGTGGAAGAGACTTTAATGTTTGCCTTTATCTGTTTGCTTGATTCCGGAGCTAGTGTATAATTTTGCGGACGTTCAACAAGTTTGAGATCACCCATTGTGGCCAACTCCAAGCACAAATTCTGAAGGGTTTCCTTTGTTCGATTGATGACGGTAACATCAAGAACAATGTCATAATGATTAACTGTTACATAGGCTTCAGCATAAACAGGGTCACTGAATCCTGTGAGCTGAAGAATGCGGTTGAGTTTATTTGCATCATCTCTATCCTTTGTGAACTCTCCAGTAGCACGTTTGAGATCATCTTGGACCTCATCTTCCAACTCAAGCTGGCTCATACCCTAAAAAACATATATGCATATAAGAATAAGCATACAAAACTATGTGATGCAAACACTGATTTTAGCAGTCTATCTGCCTTTTTTCTGCCAAAGGTGTATCTGCTCAATTCGAAATTATACACAGTAATGGACTAGGTTGTTTGCACCAGAAATATACAATTATAAAAACTGTTAATTTAAAATATTAAGAAACATATTCTGCCTCAATATTTAAAACAATTCAGAACACGAACAAAGATCCATCATAAAAAACTGAAACTAAAGCGGGGGCTAAAAGTAACCCATTTTTACAAGAGAAAAGTTTGATAATATAGCAGGTGAATAGATAAGAAATCAGTTCCAGGAGAACCTAAACTAATCTCATCCTAAAGTAAAGTTGACGGTATACCATATCAGTACTGGTAAAAGTATGTAGCAAAAGTAAATAAGGATCATGAAGACAAGAATAAAATCTATGTGTTTCTTATAAAAAACATGAACATAAAGAAACAATATCAAACACTTGTTACATTATGAGATTTAACTGCATGCAAGACACAAGAGAAGCAATGCTGCCTTACCTTTCGGCTCTTAAGATGGTAGAAATCAATAAGATCATCTGGTTGTGCATTCAATATCTGGGCCTTAGCTTTAGTTTCCTCTGTTTCCCGGAGCTGCTTATCTTCAAGCATTTTCACAAAGCTCTGTCTACAAGACTCTAGCCATATCTTCCTTACTTCTTCGCCTGGATTGCATAGTAACCGGATGCAAAGAACGATTCTATCATGGGAATCATTATCAATCGGATGTGGAAGGACTGAGGATTGACCCAGTTGCAGCATAGATACCATGATCAACAATGCCTGTGTAGTCGCCTTGTTCACTTCAACTTTTGAAGGCTGAATCTCTTCCAATCTCAAAACAAGCTTAGTTAATGTGCAAGCCACAACTGCCTCAAGGAAAAAATCACCCGAGAGAATCAATGATCTCAAGTTCCCTACAGAAGCCAATGATCCTTGAACAAGGACAGGTGCAGACATAGCAGTTTCCAGTGCAGCAGACTGGGTGGCATAGGTCCCATCTGCAAGAATCACAGGCCTCCTAGAAGATGCGGTGGTCGAGCTTACCACCTGAGTATTCTTTGAATTATCTTGCGCCTCTTTTTCCTCAGAAGCCGTATAAAATGGGAGCTCCCCAAGGCACTGCTTAATGGTTTCAATCCCACTCTGAACCTCAGAAAGCGAGAGACAGTACTCGCCAATAATCCAAAGAGCATGAGTGCATACCCTTGAAGTCCGAATCTGGTAGAAAGTATCCAACAACCTTGTTATAATGGAAACACGCAACTTGGGGTTGGTTTCAATAATCTCACGCACAAAAACAGCCACGTCCATGGCTGAAGCCACATTGGTATCCCCCAAGAAATCCATCAAAGGATGCACCACCGTACTTGCCACCTCAGGAAACTTAACTGCACACGAATATATCGCCTGCACCAACATTTGCCTGTATTCCCCATTCTTCTCAAGCTCCCCACCCTGAGTCTTCACTACCTCCTTCTTCAACATCATCACAACCTCATCAACATTCCCCAGCGTAATCAAATCAAGCACTATATCAAGAGTCTTCCTCCTAATATCAAGATTTGGACTCGACAGTGCCCTGAGCACATCCATAACCAACTCAACCATAATCTCCCTATGCGAAGCCTTAATCTCACTAATCCGATCGAGCACAATCAACTTCACATTATTATCGCTCTGCGACAATAACAACTGACAATACGTATTGGCAGCAGCCCGTATCGCAGTTGGGGCAGACGACAAGGACACAAGCGTCCCAGCACACTCATACACAACTGCGCTGGATGGCGCACTGAGCAACGCTATAATAACCTTAATGTACTTCCCTTTCTCACCCTTATTGACTCTACAAACCTTCTTAATCAATTCCAACACAACCATTTGGAGCTGCTCGCTCCAATCAATAATCCTATCAATATGAGTAAACAAATAGCTAACAGCTCTATCCTGAGCACAATTAAACAGCATAAGAAACGCATTTCGCTTACTCGCGGCGTCCTGCTCGGACGTCAAGAACTTCTCGATGATCTCGGGCGCGTCGACGAGCAATTGCTCGCCCTGGGGGAGCCTGTACACGAACATGACGGCGAGCACGGCATTGCGGCGAACGAAGGGGTGTCGGTGGTCCAAATTGGCGAGAATCGAAGGGATCAATGGCTCGACGATCTCGGACTCGTTCAAGCGGCAGAGGAATCGCAGCGTGACGCCGCGGATGTACTCATTGGGGCTCTGGAGATTGTTGCGGAGGTTCTGGCAGATGAGGATCATCTCCGGGAGGACCTTGCCTTTGGAATCGGTCTTCTCGATGATCTCCAGGTAGAGGAGGAGGAGCTTCTGGACGGTGTGGTCCTCCGAGGGGAGGACGTAGCGGATGATGGTGATGAAGAGGTGCGGGATGGTGTCGCCATTGAGGAGGAGCATGATCGCCTTCTTCATAGCTTCGATCTTTGATTCAACGTCGTTTCCTTCGAGGGCTTCTTTGATCTCGTTGGCTAGGGCCGGCGTGCCCTTGTCGAAGTGGACCAGGAGCGTGCAGGACTTCTCCATCATCGGATCTCCGGAAATGGGGTCCGGATCTCGGTGAATTTGGGGATACTGTGATTCGGATCTGAATGAACGAAGAAGAAGAAGATGGAGATCTGGGTTGGGTGGTGTGGTGGTATTGGTATGTGTTGGATTGGAGATGACTACTGAATAGTTAGTGACAGTTGAGGAAGGCAGTGGGAGAAACAGTTGGGCCTAACTGAAATGTGTTGCTAGTTGGGTTGAGTTAGTTAACATTTGGGCCTAATGAAATGGGTTGCAAGTTGGGTTGCCTAAAAATATGGACTTGTTTGGTATCCTAATCAAAAATATTTTTTTTTTCAAAATAAAAAAATGTAAAATATGTTTAGCAGACCATTTTCTAAAACAGTTTCTAAAAAAATTAAAAAAACAATCATCTTTTTAAAAATGATGATAATACCTCGTTTGAAGACTCCCAAATCACACTTGAGCGTCCATTCATTAATACTATATTTGTTGGCCTTGATATGGAGAATGTGTAGTGGGGTTTAGAGTTTTGTTAAAGAGGGTCATGTTGGGTATACTGATGGTGTTGAATATATTTTAAATTAATTATTTCTCAAATTTGTAAATTAAATTTGTCCTTAATAGTTAATTTACATTATGGTAAAATTAGAAATCAATATTTTATTAGTACGTTGGTGTACTAATAAAAATGTTATTGTTAGGTACCCAAAATAGAAAGTTAGAGAGTCTCACTCACTCAACTCTCACTCTTGCATTTAAATTTAATGTCCAATTTGAATTTAAACTTTTAAAACCTTTCTTCATCACTTCAAATTTCTCTAATGTAAGAGTCAATGCTTTGCATATCATCAAATTCTGAGATCTATACCTCAAGGTAATCTAGATCAAGAAAATATGAGAAATTTGTTACTTTGTTTTAATCTCTATGATCATTCCTCCAATTTTTATTTCTTTTTATATAAAAATAATAATAGCATATCAAACCAAGAAAAAGTGATGGCAACCCCTAACGGTACATCCCTTAATACTAGCTAAGATTAGCTCAGATGGAGGGTGGAAAAAAAGTTAAGATTGATAATATCACAATGCACCAAGAAAATAAAAATGCTTAAATGCCAAGACTTTTGCTCTCGAAATGTTTGATTATTTTGCATTTTAATTTAGATGTGATTTGTTCAACATGTGAGCCCGAATGAACCCATTTACATTGACAATAGAAATGTAGGATAACGTGAACAGTAGTACAAATTTACTTTGAGTATATGGTGGATAGCAATGTGTCCTATGATGACCTATCTATCCACTCAATAAGCAAAAAGCCAAAGAACAGAGCTAAACAGAACATCCAAGGTATGCTTCCAGCAGACTAGTACTAACAAGGTTGAAGTAGGAATAGAAGCTGCAAAATCAGGCACAAGGTCGAATCAAGGGGCAGCCTTCTGTTTCAAGGTGATGTTGTCCACGAGACTACGGGCAATACCTTGAGTCTTACTTCTAATTCTGATGTAAGCTCTAGTAAACAGCGAAACAAGCAAGCTCGAATCAGCTAGAGGCTCGCAGTGAATCGTGTCCCAGATCAATTTAGCAGTGCTGAACCGCCATTAAAGAACATTGAACCCGCTCCGATACCATAATAGAGTTTTAGAAAGAGGATGATGTTTGTGAGAGAGAGAGAGATTTTAAGAAGGAAGAAGATGAACTGCTCGTATTGATTTCATTAGAAAACTGAATGAACAGATTACACACTTATAGTAGCTATCAAAGCTAACACACTCTAACAGAACTAACCAATCTAACAGATTCTTTATCTTAACTCAGTAAGACATGTGGCAAGCTAAGGCTGCTGAGTAAGAGCGTAATAAGCATGGCTGACACGTCTTCAGTTAATAAGGGCAACTCGATTTCACCGTACTTATTCTTCTTCGTTTATGAAAGGCTTTCCGGGAATCTCCAGATGACTATTTCTTCTGTATGAAAGTTAATGCTAATAACAGAAACCAATATTCGTTATGTCTATTTCTATTCAATTAGTGTTTGGATGAGATTCAATTATTACGAACACAAGAGAAAAGAAAAAAAAAACATTTATTAAGAAAGTTATGGACTTGCTAGATTTCTTTGGTTTATAGTGTTGGGAGCTTTCCATGTGATTGAAGGATGAGATGGAAAGCTAGCCATTTAAAAACTACAATTCATAAGCAATTCTCTTGTTTTGGTAATGGCTGATGCTGAGAGCCTTGACAATCTCAAAGCTGCCCAAAACTTCTTGAAGGCTAGCATAGAGAAATCCACAGCTATTGCTTCAAAGCTAGATGAATTTGGGCCAAGGTTGGAAGACATGAAGATTGCCATCTTTGGAAGCTGCAATTAGACCCATCCCCATGCAGAAATGTGGATGCTTTGCAATCAGGGACCAAATCAATGGTGCCATTGACTCTGCTGCTGCTGCTCTGAAAGTCTGTGGTGTTGTTTGTGAGCTTGAGATGTCACTCTGTTTTGAATTGTTTTCTGATCTTCCTGCCTATCTTGCAGCCATGAAATGGCTTGAAGAAGCATTGAGATTTCTTGCTGACAATTGTGGTCTGGCCATTCAATGGCTTGAGGACATGGTTGAGCTTTTGGAAGGCACTGCTTTTGCCAATGATCAAAGACACTTGAATGTGAAGAAATTTCTGAGAATTCTTCAAGAGTTGCATGCAATCGAGGGGTGTGCTCCTCTTGATGGAGGGCTTCTCAATGCTGCGATTAACAAGCTTGAAACTGAATGCAGAAGTCTATTGATGAAGACCAGCGGTAAGATAATTCTATCATCCTCATCAGTCACACAAACAGTGCCTTTATTCAAAAGCTTCAAGCCATGGTTGAGAGATTGAACGCTGATGATCGGCTTGAAAAGTACAAATTGTTGTACATTGAAGTTCGGGGTTTGAATGCTAGAAGAAGCTTGCAGGCTCTTGATCTGGATTACCTTGAGGTACAGATCTCAGAATTTAATGATATGCAAAGCATTGACTCTTTCATTGGCCAATGGGGCAAGCTTTTGGAGTTGGTTGTGAAGCATCTACTTGAGCTAGAGTACAAACTCTGCAACAATTCCCTTAAGAAGATAGGATCAGATGCTTGGAAATGCTGCTTTGCAAGAATTTTTCAAGAGTTTAGACTTATTTCTTTCCTCCAATTTGGAAAGAATTTCATCAAGATGAAGAATAACCCATCAAGGTCTTGAAGCCATTAAATATTTTCATTTTTGGAAATTAAAGAATGAATTTCGGCCGGCTCATCTGTGGGGAGGCCTGCACTGAAATTCAGACCTTGACAAGATCTAATCAAGGCAGTCGTCAATGGCGCTTGCTTGATTTTCTGGGAACTTGCTAGCCAAAATGGGAAAATGACTATAAACCCCAAAGAAAATGGGAAAAAAAAGAGAGGAGAGAAATAAAGTGAGAGAGAGAGAGAGGGTGGAAGGTGGAAACTGGAAGGTGACTTTTCAGGTTATATTGAAATAATATGTTTGTTTATCCAAAGTCATTTGTTTGGTGATTTTTGCCGGATGAGACAACCTACCAGTTGATGCGGCTATTTGAAGATTGAGAAAGAGAGAGACTTTTTTTAGTGAGAGCAAGAAACAGAGAATTTTTCAGAGAGATAAAGAGATTGTGACTGCTATGGAGATGGGATCTCACTCTCACCAGCAGAATCATTACTACTAATATTACCACTTCAACCACTGTCTTTGATCCGTTTCATCAGCTAAACCCTTCTCTTGTTGTTGTTTTTCTTCTTCCTCTTCAGGTATTACTCTTGCACATTCTCTATCTGATGATGTTGGGGTAAAATTTATCACTTTTGGTACCAAAACAAAACAGCCAATGTAAAGATAATCGAAGTGTGTCCATATTCTCCCTTTTGTTAAATGAAAATTTTTCTTACATAATTTATTGCTCAGCCTTTTTTTTTTAAATCATCATTAATTTCTACTTCTAAATTGATCTGCCTTAACCTAATAAGAAACAAAGTTACCTTAGGTCCCCTTGTATGTTGGTGCTAATTATACTTTCAAAAAGTTGATCCACCATGCATAATAAAACATTTATCCAAATTATTATAATGTTCCCTGCCTCTCGCATCTAGCCAAAAAGATCACTAGATTAGGGACTTGGTGATTGTGAGAGTTAATCTCTATGCATACACTATACCCTAAACTGTTTCAAAAGAAGGGAAAAAAAAACCTAAATCCTACCATAATAGGTAAATTAGTTGAACTCCTCCCAAATGGTTTGATAACCACTATTGAAAATTGTGTGATTCAGTCCAATTAATATATTTTCTTTGATCCCATGAAGATTGGAGAGCATGAGCTAGTTGTTATGTTTCTACTTTCCATGTTTTGGTTTTATAATTCTAGGAGAAGATTATAACCATAGTAGCTAGTTTCTGATACTTTAAATAAGTGTAGTTCTAACAGGGTTTTCTAGCTGATAAGAGTTGGAATCTTACCCTCTCCCTCCTTGGAAAATGTATAAAAAGTGCAGTAATCCCATTCTCTGATTTTCAGCATCACCTTAGAATTCTGAATACAATCCAGAAATCCTGGTTGCTTATGGAGGCTCTCATTTTATATTTATTTATTTATTTGGACTCATAGAGTTAGGCTCTTATCACCATGACAGACACACCAAACTGCTAGAGGAAGCACCTGAACAGCAATACATAAATTGTTTGCATACAGATGTGTATGCTAGAGAATGAGAGAAGAAAGGGTCACAAAGAATCAACAAGAAGGCCCCTTAACTAATTACAGTTTATACCAGAAAAGTTTAAACATCTAAAATGCTAGTTGATGATGGTTCACTGCATAAATAATTCATAATAAACATACATACACAAACTAGCTGCATGCTATCTAACTAGGCAATACTCCTGTTAACAGGTTATCCTTCAAAATCAATTCCTCCAATTGACTACAATTTCCAATGGATGAAGGAATCATTCCTGATAACTGATTATCATGAGATGTACAAACGCACTCAGATTACCAACATCTCCAGGGATGGAGCCATTCAAACTGTTATTGTAAAGATATATATAACCAAAGTGGGGAATTGTAAACTAGGATTCCAGTATCTCATTACATGAAAAATCATTCAAGCTTAAGCACTGTAAATTCTATAAGTTGTGTAAGTTAACAGGAAACTTTCCAGTAAACCCATTTGCAGACAAGTTCAAGTTAACATAAACAAGTCCAACATCACTCCTCTACTCTTCTTATTGTGCCTCGCTTGATCTTCCACGATACTGTTGTCATAATCTCTTCCACGACCTCCTGAGTGACAGGTTTAACTATAATGATGTCTCCTCCCATAGAAAGAAAGCGATCGCTGACAACATCAGCAATGCCAAAATCATCATTTAAGCCCACTATGAGCCCTTTAAAATCCATTGCCTGCAAATGACTCAACAAAACCTGCCATTCAATATGATATCATTAAACAACAACCAAAAAAGTCAATGGCAGCATCAAGTTTATCATTTTAAGTTAAAGATTTACATGGCCATAAGAAAAAGCTGTCAAGGATACGATGAGGATATCAAAAGTGTTCTCTCCATTTGAATACAAGCTTATAGCAGTGTGAAGGCTTGCACTCCTATCAACATGGGATACTCTTGGGAAGAGTTCCTGTTGGTGAAACAGCTCAACTGTCTGCATAAGATCATCGCCATCAATGTCAACCACAGAAACGCGAAAATTCTCATGACCTTCGAAGGTTTCTTCTGTTAAAAAAAAAAAAAAACAACTAAGAACAATAAAAGAAGGTGATGCAACCTGAGTCATTAATCTTGAATAACTAAACCAAATTACTAAACCAATAACTAAGAATCATATACCCTAATCTATACCCTAAAATCCTATACCTATACCCTAAAATCCTATTTCTATACCTTATACCCTATGCCTATACCTTATACCTTATACCTTATATCCTTTATCCTATATTTTAAACCCTATACCCTAATCTTGAATAACTAAACCAAATTACTAAACCAATTACAACGAAAAAAGGTAAAAGAAGAAGATAACACAACTTGAGTCACTAAGAATCCAGGTGATGCCATACAAGTCTTTAATGTGAATGGCGCCACCGTCACCATAGGTATGCACCCCTGTTCAATGAGATAAATGATAGACAAGTCAGTACTGATGATTTCACAATCCGATTAAACGCACATCCAGCTAAGCGAGACAAGAGACATGTATGGTTGGGTTAGGGTCCCCGCGGGGATCCGATCCGATAAAACATAAATGGGGATCATAAACAGGGCTGGATTCAGATTCGGGGATTTATATGGGGACCCGAGTCGAGGACGGGGCGGGGATGGTATTGGTTCCCCCAACCGAACCCGCCCCTGCCCCCACCCCGATTATTTATATAT